>VXBR01011467.1:84636-352861 GCA_013400215.1 Cisticola juncidis
CTCGCCCCGCGGGGCTGCGGGGCGGCCCGGGCCGGGGCGCGGAGCGGAGCGGCAGCACGTGTGCTCGTCCTACCGCCGCGCCCGAGAGAGAAAGTTGTGAGAGTATCCGAGTCTGCCGGGCTGGGCTTCCCCGCGAAGGGCAAGGGGCGAGCGGGCACAGAGGGTGCCTCGGAAATTATTAGGAGGACGTGGGATTTTGTGTGCTGCGTTGGTGAGATGAGGGTGATGCTAGGCTCTAGTTTTCATTACAATAAGTGGAGGTTTTACGGTAACTTTTGTTTGCCTGCCTCTCTACAGTACTTCTCGAACCGGTGTGTGACTGTAGGTCCGCTGAAATTGCTTGGGATCCGTGTAGATGTCTTACCACCGAGATTTTTTGTTTCCTCTTCTGTTGTAAATTCGACAGAAGTGACTGACAGTGGTTTTTTCTCTTCTGAGTATTACTGTCGTGACCTGATGCGTCGACGCTGTGTTTAACTGTCAGACTGATGTCAGATGTCACAAAGAACTTTCAAATATTTTCAGTTTACAGTTTTCTCGATCACTGTTATTAATAAGAGCATTTGACATAAGCTGTTTTTTGCTTGAGTTATTCTTCAGCTTGATGGGTTTATGTATGGCTCATAAATCACAGTACGACCTGCGTTAAGTGGAGTTTAGTTTTAGGGAGTTGTTGTAATGCACTTCTTTATAACCCTGCTTGTAATTTACGAAAGCTTGTGTTTGTTCTGTTCAACAGTGCAACGCTACTACACTGTAATTGTCAGTGTAATTTGAATATAGCATGAATGTTTCATAGATCATTGGTAAGAAATTATGTGATCGTATGTTCTTTTAGCTTGTTTATCATTTACACAGCCTTCACCTTAGAGTGTATTGGATGGCATCATTTATCATTTTAGTGTGTTAGTAGCCTTTGTTTCAAGGGTCATCACCCACGTATGGGCAGTGGCTTCGGTTGTGCCATAACATATTTGATTCTTTGTTAATAAGGGTATCCATTACAGAAGTTAGTCCTCCAAAGTTTCATAACTTTGATTAATGAAATATGCTGAATAATACTAGGGGACGAAGTGAAGGATAGCTTCTTAATTTGAATCTTACTTTATGTTTCCATGGGTTTTAAAATGCCATAGGTGTCAGGTGCTAAAATTTAGTTGGAAGTAATTTCTGCTGAAAGAAAATTATATATGATCATAAGTGTCTGTCATTAGTTTATAAGGTGCAACTGCAGTCTTTGCTGTTTTTAATTTACTTTGTGACTTAGGAAAGCTAAGCTATTCAATGCAAATAATGATTTCCATGTGTGATGCATGGCTCTTTAGAGCACAAATACCTTGACAAAATTTTTAACAGTCAGGAGTGCACTCTAAGTAGAACACAATTTGATAACACTGAAAGGGAACTTTTTTATATTAAAAAAAAAAANGATAAAGTAGTGTAAGAAATAAGCAGCTAAGCATATGTCAAGGACTAGCGAGGCTTGGTAATGAGAGCCCCAAAATTTTATATCATAACTTTTCTGAAAAGGTCTTTTTACCAGCTTCCTTTTTTCTTCCCTTTTTTTCCCCTTCCCTTTTGTCCCAGTCTGAATACTAATTGAGCAATAATGGGACTGTTTAATGGAAAAACAATAAAAAGGAGAAGTGAAACTTTGAACCTTACAGCTGACTCTAATGTAATTCTGTTATCATGGTAAGTATTGAAATCTTGTTGGCAATGTCAGTACCCAGTGAGGATGGAAGGTTGAATTACAGGCAAGGAATACAATTAGGTTACTTATGTCTTTTGATGTGCACATTATAACCCCAAATACTTACAAGGAGCAGGGATTGAAATATGAGTTTGAGTTCAACTCCCTGAAATATAAAGAAAATTGTAAGACTACCCTAGAAATGAGGTCATACTAGAAAAGACTGCATTAAGAAATAGTATTCTAGTAGCAATGTAACTTTTTTTCCCTATTAAGTTAGTAGCAGATGCAAGAATTTAAACAGTCAGCACAGTTATTCTTTGCCCTTGGGGTATTCAGTTTCTTGATATTTAGTGTGACTTAACACAAGTTTAGAGGTTAGTCCTAATGAAACTGCAGCAGACTTTTTTATATATTTTAAGATTGTGTAAGGTTAGGTACAAAGGTGTGTAGAGTCAGCACATCATGCTAGTGAAGTACAGTTGGAGTGTTGTGGTGTGTCGTGACTATAGAACAGAGGCAGAGCTGTCTGTGACTTCAATAATTTAGTTACAGGCTGAACTGGTTTTGACTTCATGGGGAAAATGAGTGTCTACTTGGTATTCTGACTTAGACAGTAGTGTTTATAAATGTGCTGTCTTGTTTTAAGAACATTTAAATTCATATTACGGATCATCAGGTGGTTTTGAGGAGACGGCATGGTGAAATGATGTTTTGACTACTTAAAAATTAAGCTTCCCGTTCATTGCTGAAACAAACATCCCCTAACTTCCCTGTGAATGAAGGTTCTGTCAGCCTCTCCCACCAGCTCAGCTGCCTGCCACTGCACTGGAGTGAAGGAGGGATGACAATCTGATGGAGGAGGTATTGAGATTTTGACAGCAGTAAGCAGAGAAGCTGTTCAGAAGCAGTCCACAATGCAAAAATAGTCTGTTTCCATCAATGGTAGAACAGTGTCCCCTGGGGACTGTGTCATTTCCAGTGCCTAGAAGAGGCACCTGTGTTCCTTACTGCTATCTAGAAATTGTAGTATGACAAACTAAGTTGACTTTTTTCATTAAAATAGTGCTGCAATAAGTTACATAAGAATTGTTTTCCACTGTGCAAATTCTGTTTCTGAGTAGAAAAGCTCTTCAGGAAAAATTGAAAAAACAGTAAATGATACAACTGTGATTTCAGATAACATTACTGATTTTGATCACTTTACATTAATTCTATAAACATTATTAATCTTTATGAACCTTTGTTTCATATAAACTTTTTAAAGCTGTCGTGTTTTCACTTCAGAACTTGATAGGCTTGGTTTTTATATTTTGGTTATTGTTATTTACTTCTGATTTATTATATTTTTTCAAGTGGAGCTTCAAGGGTAAATGTACATGTAAAAGTTCTGAGTTATGTGGTGCAACAAGATTTCCATGAAATACAGTTTGATGTAAATGGTAGACACAAGGGGAAAATAATTTATTTCTAGTTTAATATTTCTAAGACTGCCTTCCTTGCTATGCTGAGGGAATAAGGGAGATTGAATGGGTATTTTTATTGCTTTTTAAAAAAGAAGTCTTAAAAAAAATCCTTAAATCCTTTTGGTGGTTTGGAGTTTTGATTACAGTTTTTACAGTTAGTTTAACTTTGAAGGGGAAGTTTGTTGGTTTTTATTTTGTCATTGAGATATTATATAAGTGATGTAAATACCTTGTCTGATCTCTGATCTTTTGATAAAATTCAAAGAGCAGGGTGTTTGGATACTGTGTTTGGATATTAAAATATGCTGGTAAAACTTTTAATTTCAGTTTTGTTTTCTATGAAGGAAAAGTAACAATTTAGTCCAACCAGTAGGCTGTAATCCTGGTCTAAACCTGGTTATCTCATGCTATCTAAAGTTTGTGCTACTTTGTGTGGCTGTAGTAAGGCTTTACACTTCTATGGTCATACACTGACAGTGTACGAAGCATAACTTCATGTAAAAGTACCAAATCTCTTGCAGCAGTTTTCCCGTGTCTGTTTATGTAGGTTTTGTGATACATGTTTCTTTCTGGTCATGTGGGAAGCCAGTGCGGGTGGTGACTGAAAGGAGAGCAGCCTAGTGAAGTAACCCCTAATATGTCTCAACTTGATTTTGTATGTTTTTTTCATTCATCACATCCCTTCTTCTTGGTGTCAAATCTGCTTACTTAAAATTGGATTGACCAGGAGCATCTCTTAGTCACAGATATTCTGTAACACTTACTGTATTACTGAAATGCTTTATGATGTGTAAAGTAAGAAAAGAAGGTACCTTTCTGGCTTCGTTTCACGTATGCTCTAGCATAGTGAGGGGCAATGCTTTAACCTCCTGACTGAGGAACTTCTACTGGAGAAACTGGTGGTGATGTTGGCTCTTTCTTATTTTTGTGTGTGTGATGTCCAGAAAAAAGAGCAAAAGCTGTGCCATGAAGGGAAAACATTATTCCCTAGGATAGTCATGGAACTCTCTTTCCATTGTCCTGTGAAGCCTGTGCTTCCATCTGGTTAGCCCCAAAATTATTACTCATTCGATAGTGAGGTATGGATTTAAATGAACTCCTTAGGATAAGGAGAACTTAGTCCTTACAAGTCCCAGGCCTCTATTGTAGCTGGCAAACAGGCACAAAATTGACTTACAAAGCCTGGTGGGTATGAAAATGCTAACTTTGTCTTTTGAATCAAGAAAGCAACTTCAGCCTGAGTTCTGTCTTGCAAGCAGTAATTAGTTTTTGAAGCCTATGAAAGAACTGAAAATTTAAATTTAGTCCAGAATGCAATGTTTCCTGTTTAGCACATGGGTTCTGATAATCGTAGATTTTCCAGGACAGTTAACCCTGTCAACTCACTATTGATAACAGCAAAATACAAAGCTTGGGTTGGTGAATTCTGTTTCTAGTGCATAGAAGTAGCATCTTGAGAGCACAACTTTCTTTCCCCACCACATTCCTAGCTGTATTTCTCTTGCTTTTCTACTTGATTTCAATGCGGCAAAATCTTGTACAAAATGTGGTTGGTTAGGACATAAACGTGCACCTATTTTCTATTATTACACTATTGGGACACTGTGAGTTACTTATGTATTTATTTACACTGTCTCAATTATTTACCTTTGCTTTCACCACAAACTTATGAGGCAGGAGAGTTTTGTTTCTCTTTAGCAGAGGAGTAAATAACGTATAGAGTGACAAACAGGCTCAAGTCTAAAAAAATAGCTGCTTGACTGCTGCTGACATTTATTTGTACTATTTTGAGAGAGTACCTGTCAGACCATAAAAAATACTGATAATATGAATCTTCACTTTCTCGGCTCAGTTTCTATGCATCTGCTGTTCCAAGCAAGTCATTGTTTCTCTCCTCAGAGCAGCAGCTAGGACCTGGTGTGTTCAATACTCGTATTTTTTGGCCCTGTTAATTGCTGTGCTGATTGCTGTGCTGGTGTGTCAGCTCCAGGAGTCCCTGTACCTGGCATGATGAAACAGAGCTCAGTGCCCTGAAATGCAGAGCAGTGGCAGCCTGAGTTTGCCTTTTAGAGGTTTTAAGTCACACACACAGTCAACACTTATGTAATTCAGTTCTTTTACCTAAATTGTTCATGTATAATTTCATTCCCATGTATATATTGGAGCCTAGTGAGGAAAATATAATTTGAATTCTAAAACCTTTGTTACTTTATTGCCAAAAATCGTATTTTATCTTAAAACAGTATGCTTCTGTTGTATTCAGTATACCAGAGGGAGCCCTCCTGTGGTTAATTTAATACCTATCAATTTTCAGGAGTGTTACTAAATAGAGTATATCTTACAGGATAAAACAGACTGGTTTCTATATTTAATTTTCTTTCTGTTTAACTCAGCATTTGTAATGCATTTCAGCTAATTTATTGTTCATAGTCATTTTGACTTAATCCAAATCAGAACACAAGATCAAGAAACCTCAGTGCATGCTGACACTTGAACTCGTAGGAAAGCTACTGTGATGAAGGGGATTCCATGACCTTATTGAAGCAGCGGGGTACAAAACTGCTCAATTATTAGGGAGGATACCCAAGCTATGTTTTGGCCCCGCACTGGGACGTGATGCTCGGTTCTTTCCTAAATTTCCTCATCTCCCTGTGCAGGGATTTTTTCTTATGTCTGGCTGTGAAGATTGCACTGGTACTATAGGTGCATCCTGGTCAGGAGCCAGACTGCACTGTGTGTGCTGTGTGTGTAGGCAGGTGTCATTCGCATATAGAAGAAAGAACAATTCAGCTTTTCTCTTGTTTTTAATGCTCAGACAGGTAACTTATGGTCTTTGTTTAGCAATATGCTGAGACATACATTTATAGCAGTTGACTGCAGCAAAACTGTGTGTACTGATGATTTTGATGGATTTGGGCCAGGAGCATTCTGACTACTTTAAATTAGTCTGAAAAAAATTAATTCAGAGATCAACAAGTTAAATACAATGCAGCTCAGGAATCCCAAACGAAAAATTCTACATGTATTGTAAATGTTCCTCATGGTCAAAAGACCAAACTGTGCTGACTGAAAGAATTAAGTATCTTGTTCTTTTAATGATTTCTTCAGAATGTGAAAAGGCTTCATTAGGAGATGGCAACCTTCTGAACCTTCTGAACTTTCCTTCTGAGAATTCCAGTGTGTTGTGTTTTAACCTTGGCAGCCAAGTAAGCACCACACCGCTGTGCTCCCACTCCCATCTCAGTGGGATGGAGGAGAGAATCCAAAGGGTAAAAGTGAGACAACTCGTGGGTTGAGGTAAAGACAGTGTAATAGATAAAGCAAAAGCCCCACATGCAAGCAAAAAATACAGAATCATTTCCCCTGAGCAGGCAGGTGTTCAACCTTGTCCAGGAAAGTTGCGCTCCATTCTGCCCAACAGCTACTTGAGAAGACAAGTGCTGTCATTCCTGTTGTCTCCTATTCCTTCAGTTTTACTGTGACTCTGATGCCATATGGTATAGCATATCCCATTGGTTAGTTGTTTTCAGCTGTATCTTCTCCCAGCTTGTTGTACAGCCCCAGGCTCCTCACCATCAGGGCAGAACAAGAAGCAGAAAAGACACTGATGCTGTGTAAGCCCTCCTCAGCAGCAACAAAAACATCCCTGTGTTATCAGCATGGTTTCCAGCACAAATCTGAAATACAGGCCCCTACCAGCAGCTGTGAGGAAAATTAATATTAACCCATCCACAATCAGCACATAATGTAAACAGGTTTTTGAAGTCAAGCTCTGTAATGGTTCATTGATTTCAACCTGATTTTGACAATTGTCAAATTTGGTAGGGTTTCACTGTGTGATGTACTTGTCTGGGTAGTTTTATTCAAAATACGTCTTCAACAGAGAAATCCTTTCCCTCTTTTTTATAAGAAACACCATGGGAGAGACCTGCTTGTGATGGTTTGCTCAAGAGGTAAAGAAGAGGAAGAAAATCTGTTGCAGGAATTTAACAGGACTTCGTGCTTATTTTTCAAATTCTTTACCTTCATTTCCATGATTTTCGCACATTTTTTTATGACATGGCTCCAAGTCTGTGCAAACACTCAGTAATTCAAGTCCACTATTAAATCACCAAACTAATAACAAAGAGAATTGCAGGAACAAAAATCATGAGGTTTATATCCAGAAACATGTAGGCCACAGTATCCCACTCTCTTCTGGATGCCTAGGCTCCACAGGGTCAGAGCTGTCACATTTCTATTCAAGGTCATGTTTCACTGGGATGATATTTCTTTGTCCTGTCATTTTATGATCTCTTGGCAGATATTATTGAAGGAATTTCCCATTATATCTATCTCTGGTCAAATCCTCTTTATTGAACACCTCTGCCCTTAGGAAATGGTCAGTAGCTGAAATATGAGGCTTTCTTGTCACATGTGGATTTAACAGATAAATACAGTGTCCCTTTTTCCAGCATCACCTCCAGCTGTTGGTTACCTTCTCATGCCAGAAGTTTTCAGCCAAATCCCTGATGACAGCACAGAATGGTATTGGACAGATGCTTCATTGGATTGTCTGAAACCACCTCCAGAACAGTATAAGCCTAGCTGCCAGACTTTTCTCTGAAGAAGTTGAGGAATATTTTTGTGTTGTTGTCAGAGCCGTGTGAACAGTCACGCCCAGAAGAACTGCAGCAACAAGAGATTTGGAAATTGGTGCTATTGGCAGTACCATGGGTGTTTCACCTGAGAGCTAACATGTCCAGCGTAGTTTCCTGTGTGTTTCCAGCTGTTTTGTCTTTTTGTTGTTGTTTTTTTTTTTTTTTTTTTTTTTTTTTTTTTTTTTTTGGGGGGTTTTTTTTTTTTTTTTTTTTTTTTTTTTTTTTTTTTTTTTTTTTTTTTTTTTTGGTTTTTTTTGGGGGGGGTTGTTTTTTTTTTTTTTGTGGTTTTTTTATTTTTTTGTAATGTGACATTTACAGTTCAAATTGGATAGAGTAGACTAGAAAATCTAGCCTGTATAACTTAAATGTTTCATTGATCAGTGATAAACCATTGATTCTGTGCTTAAGAAGCAGTGGCAATTGAACAGTTTTCTTCTTTGCTATGCAGTGATTTATGGCAACATGCGATACTGCTAAGAGATTTAGCTAGGCAGAGTAATTATCTAAACTAGAATTTAGTCAGGACACCAGTGTTAGTACAAGGTGCTTTAGAAATTGGATTGCTCACTGAAGTGTGTAAGTGTAGATTTATCAGACTAACTTAAGGTGCTCATTTGCCCAAAGAAGTGTAATGTTTCATACTTGTAACTAGAATAACAGATGCATTTATGTAGAAAATTTTAGCCTGTTTACTTTTTTTTGCTCTCTTTTGTAAATAGTTTTCTATTAGTTATGTACTAGGACAAGTAAGAACATTTCATAGCAGTCTATCACAAGTTCTATTTATAGATGAAGATGGGGAAGAGGAAGGATTCCTTGTTTCTGTTCAGAGCCAGTGCCTGGGAAACACAGGCCCTGCAATGTTAACAGCTCCTCTACTGTGAGAGAAGTGTTTCATCCCGTATGTTCTTACCTCACTCTGATTAAAATCTCCCAATTTTGCAGTAGGTAAAACAATTTTCTGTCACAGGCAGTTTGTCTTTCTGTTTTCTCATCCAGTCCCTGGACTAAAGTTTGCCATTTTAATGTAACTTGTGAGTGAACTTCATGTAACTTTGCCGAAAGTTTGTGCCTGCTGTGTCCACCGGAGCAAGGTCAAACAGTGCACATGGACTGGAGAGGTTTGCAATATTCCCACCCACAACAGATAGCTCCAGCAGATACTGGCAGATGAACTTCACCCTCGGCTTCACAGAAGCAGATACTTCTGTGCAGATTAACTTCATCCTTGGCAAAACTTTGCTTTCTCTGGCAAAGCCTGCACAGATGCAGTAGTTAGCCAGAGATAACTACTAGATAGCTTGAGGAGAGACTGTAAATTGCACCAAATCTAGTGCTAAAGCCCCTTCAGTGGTTCTCCAGTTTTGGATCATCTGTCTTAAACACAATTAATACATGTTTTAATGCAATAGTTGACTTTTAAATTTTTTTTAATATGAGAGCAAAATGCCTAATGTGACTTTGCAGCTTTTATTTTCAACATAGCAGCACACTTCTATCTCTTGCTGCTTTTTCTCTTTTTTATTTGTTTCTTCTTGGGGGAAAACCCTCACATTTCAGATAATTTAATTATAATAATAATAAATAAAGATTATTTAATGTTTTTGGTCTTCCACTTACTTCCCGGGTAAATTACTGTATTGGACCGAGTTGTGGAAATTTTTAGATTGCTTTTTCTATAGAGCAGTAGTTTCACATTAGCATAGAGAATGCACTTAAAAGACACATTAATGCCATTCAACAAGCACTATATTTATATTTTTCTCAGAATCTGACAAATGACTACAATTTTGAGTTGCATTTGTTATTGGTACAAAATGAATGACAGACTCAAATGGATGTTGTTTTTGCAAAATTGCTCAGTATAAACTAAAGTGACATTCAAATTGCTGATCAAATTTTACAATTATAACACCAGTATAAAAATGTAAATTCAGAACTTTTATGACATTGAGCAGCAAATTCTCCTCTAAAGTTATAGAACCATTAAAGACACAACACATATGAGAATAAAAAACACTTGTGATGGCTCTAAAAATTAGTGGGAAACTAAAAAAATGACATACAAAAGTCTTGCAGCAAAATATTCCTGCAGTATATGTAACCTGTGTTTCACATCAGATTAAATCTTCTCCAGCATCCTTGGGCATCCTTGAGATAATTTCCAATAATGGTGAAGCAGTGGAAATTTCTCCAAGCACATGGAGTTACTCCTCCATGGAGGTCTGATTTTATTTTGAATGATAGTGCTTGAGCTGTACTGAGAGGAGTGTGGTTTTATATCTCTATTTTCCCTAAAGTAATCCATTTAAGAAATACAAGCCCAATGTCAGTGCAGCCAGAGCACATATATTAGCCTGTGCTTTGCTAACGTGACAGTGGTGTTCACCAACTGCTTATACTAATGTATTTTGAAATCTATCATTTTTAGCAATGTAGATATGCCATGTGAGCAGGAAGGGCTTCAGAGGAGTACAGGAAACTTCTGTGATCCCATCAGGGAAAGCAGCAAAGTTTCAGAGGGATGGGAAATAAATTTGACTAGAAACAAGCTCCATTACCTTCTGAAATCTTTCCCTGTCTTCTCAATCTTCTTGCTCCCTGAGGAGAGGTCTTGCACCAAGAACAGCAAAGATGCCGAGACATTGTTTAAACCAATTTTAGACAACGTGTTGAGAGAAACTATTTGACAAAGAGTTGTTATTAATGTGCGACTTACTATCTGTAAAACTGAGGTGGTTTCTCAGCATAGTTCTAAATGTTGTAGTGTGTATGCAGACCCCACAAGAGTGCAGTTGCTGAAGATGATGTTTTCTTTGAAACAACTTCCATATGAACATGTGAGAGACATTTTTGTTCAGATGTCAGACTCACAAAGGTTGTCTTCTTCAGAAGCAATGAAGGAAAAATGCATTTTATTTTGGGAACAAGGAAATGGAAATGGCATCATGCTAAGCAGCAACCTGCTTCTGCATCTGGAATGGATGTTAATGACAGATGAACATGGGAGATGTTGCTGGTTTCAGCTGAGTCAATTCAGAGTAATTTTCCTCATAGTTTCTGGTATGAGGCTGTGTTTTGGATTTGTGCTGAACACAGGGTTGATAATATTGAGATGTTTTAATTACTGCTGAGCAGGGGTTGCCCAGAGCCAAGGCTTTTTCTGGTTTTCATATGACCAGGCTGGGAAGGAAGGTGGCTGTGCATGTGAGGTTGGAAGGAGACACAGCCAGGACAGATGACCCCAACTGACCACAGGGATATCCCAGACCATGTGACATAATGCTCAGTGTGTAAAGTGGAGGGAAGAAAGAGAAAGAGGACCAAGAGTTGGAGTGATACGTCTGGCCAAATAACCATTACCCATGATGGGGCCTTGCTCTCTCCATCAGGAGATGGCTGAACACCTGCCTGCCCATGGGAAGCAGTGAATTCATTCCTTGTTTTGCTTTACTTGTGTACTTGGCTTTTGTATTCTGTATGAACTGTCTTTATCTCAACCCATGAGTTCTCTGTTTTTTATCCTTCCAAGTCTCTACCTGATCCCGCTGCTGGGGGAGTGAGGTTCTGCATGGGACTCGGCTGCGACTGGGCTTAGACCATGACAGAGAGCAAAGCCAGGACTGTGCACTGTGTAACCCCTTCACAGACACAGATTTTGGAAAAACCTGCCACTTCCTTGTGTTGTGGAAATGTTTGTTCTGTAATTTATAAGAGTCTTTCTGAATTAAGTTTAAAACTAAAATTCAGTGTAACTTGAAACTCTTTTTCAATGCATTTTAAAGAAATCGTTAGTAGAATAGATTCTTAAGAGATAGTTGTTAGTGTGGGTTTTGAATTTTCCTTCTACTTATATGAATCATATATACCCATATATATATGGGCACTTGTGTGTGTTTGTTTATGGGCAGAAGGTGAAGAGACCATCTTTGCTTCTTACAGGGAGAGAGAATATATTTTTCTTAGTGTAACATGCCAACAGTCTTGAGAGGAATGGAACAATTTTGTGAAAAACACTATGTGAATACATGGAGAAGCATATGTTAATGAGTATAAATTGAGCACAATCTACAGTGTCTTTGGCATTTTTAAGTTGGGGTTTTTTTTTAATAAATTTGGAGGTTTTTGTTTTTGTCTCTCATCCCTCTTTAAAAACAGATTGCATGTGGGCTGACTTTATGTTCAGTTTTTGAACAGCATGTAACTTTCAACAATCTACTGAATTTTTCCCCCTCTACTTGAGAAGACTTGAAATCTGTAGTAAATAATGATGTTGGCTCATTTCATTTATGGCCTTGATTATTTCCAGTCTTTCCTGTTAGTCATGTCTACTCTTTAAACAGTGGACTCACATACAGATTTTTTTATATGTCTTTTTATTTAGGCGACCATAGACAAGATTATTCAAAAGTACTTGCCCAAGACTGCCATCCTTATAATACACTTTGCTAATCTCCTGGTCTCCTGGTATGTGATCAAAAATTGAACAGCTGACCTTCTCTTCCATTTAGTAATGTTCTTCATGTCATAGATTTATCTCCAATTTACGGATCTAGTTGTTCGAGAACCCAACTACTGTCTTTTAATAAAAGTGAAGAAGCTGCCAGAATGGTAGAATGGAAGTGGTAGGAGGGAACATGTAAGCAGTGAAAATATACACCCATCGAATATATTTCCTGAACTTCTAAGTTGTGTTGCTGTTGTGTTTCCTATGCCTTCTCTTTTGTTCTCTAATCTGCATGTCTGGCATGTTTTGATATTATATTATTTTTTTTTTAAATGCATACTGACTGCAACCTTGCTTCTCTGTTTTAATTTACTATAGCGTTTTAGTAAAGATGCTTTGGAATACCCTGGATTAATGATGCATTTTAAACTGTTTTAAAATGGCCCTCAGTTAGGTCAATTATTGAAGTAATGCCAACGAGGAATATTTCCTTTTGATTGCAGGAAGCTCTTAGTTTTATGTTGACTGCATTGTACAAACATAACCTGTGGGCTTTTAATGTTACAGTGAACTGGAAATGTGAATAAAGCATGCTTTGCATTTGCATGGAGCAAACAAACTCTCCTTGAGAGGAGATTCCATCTTGTATTCTTTGGTTGTACATGGGGTCATGTTTTTGTGCAAGTGCTCTGAGAACAAAGGGCACTTAGTTCTTTTTGATGTAAAGGGAAGGCACAGTGAGGTGTGGGTGCTGCTTATGGCTTATTAGGCATCACTGCAATCACCCCTTGTGTAGGCACCGAAGTTTACACAGACCCATGCTACTACACCTGTACTCGCCCTTTCCCTGCAGCCTGAAGGATGTTATTTCTGGTGAAATGGGAGAGTTCTGTGGTTATTTCCCAAAACTTCGTTTGTAAAAGCATTGCATTTAAATTTTTTGTGTAAAATTCACATCCTTAATTATTGTAATGTACACTTCCGTTTTGGAAGTGTAAAGTGGTACTTGCTGTGTTCTCCTTTATAATTGATTTGGAATGAAGGGTTATTGTATATTTTTCAAAATGCGAGGATGTGGTTTTTTCTCATCCCAAATATGTCTCTACCTTTTAATCTAATCTACTTTTCTGTTCAAAACTGCACTTCAGTTGCTCTGCTAGATTCCAAGATGATGGGCAGCTTATGTTGCAAATTTAAAAAACAAACAAAAATCAGCTCTATATAACAAAATTTTAGTAACACAATCTTATGTCAATGAAAACGGTATTGACCAGTCTTCAGTGATATTGGACTTCACAGGTTGGCAGGGCCTGGGAAGCTTGGCTTGCTCATGGAGTTTTACAGGTAACTTCAGGGTGTGGCTGTCGTTTTTGTTAAATAGGTCTTCTGGAAGAGGAGGTGAAAACTGGCTCCAATTATGGCCTGAAATTGCACCTATACCGAACTTGCGGAAATTTGCTTAAAATAAACAGATGATAGAAACACTTCTCCAGAACAATGTTTATAGATAGTTTAGTGGCCTGTTACCTGTTTAAAGAGGGGTAAACCAGTTCTTGAAATGAAGACACCTTTGTTTAGAGGACATTGTTTAGGAGAACAGTGATTTGGCAGTAACTGAGCTGCTTGAGATGTACAGAGACTTTGAACATTAAGCCACTTGCAAGGCCAAACAAAATGTAAGTGAAAGATTAATTAATCTTAAAAAGATTAATTCCAGTTGTTTCTGAAGAATCACAGGGAGCAAAGTAAAAGGTTTTTTATGGTTCAGAGTTGTTATTAGGCTAAGTTAATTCCCTGGTGCTTGAAAACTGAGATGTTCCATGTCTAGAAAACAGAGGCATAAAAGAATGATCTGTACATTCAATGGCCAGTATTTGGAAGATATACTATAGTGAAAAGAGTTTATGTGATGGAATAGAGAGAAAATTAGGAATTGGGAAGTTTGGGGTAGAATATAGGCAGAATTTTGCTGGTGTATTTCAGGATCTCTCCATATAATCTTCTTTCTTTGTCTAGCTCTCTAAAGAAAAATGTGTATACCTTATAAAATAATGTTTATGGGGAAGTAAATAATCTAAGGTTTATATATGCAGCAATAACTTTTGACACAGTAATTGCTACTCAGGAAGGAGCTCATGATGCTTATATTAGTTTTATGAAAATGTTAGCTTTCATTTCAAAGAGAATAATGTTGTTATGACTACTGTGTAAATTCGTTGTGTACTCTCAAATACTGTACAATTCTTGTTCAATCATAATCATCACAGATGGGATAGAGAAGATAACCTATTAAGGGAGATCAAATTAAGTAAATGTTTCATTGTTGTCTAACTGATGAGAGGTCTGAGAATATGATAGAGGTACCTGAGAAAAGAGTAACATGGAAAAGATATGCAGGCATCACTTTATTGACTCTTTCTTTCAATGGAAATAATAGCATCAAATTAAATACTGTACTGGTATCAAAACAAATGGCAGGTGCAGGTTTGTGTACAACAGATTATTAAGCTATGGAGCTTTCGGAACCAGGGATTGTGGATATTAAAAGCTTACATGGCTTCAAGAAACAATTGAATACATTCATGGAGGAAAAATACATTAGGGATAAAGACGGTGCCTCTGGCTTGCAGCGTCCTTGAACCATCAGTTGCTGGAGTCTGGAAGGGTATTGTAGGGAAGTGAAGTTGTTTCTTTGCCGTGTATTTATATCTCTCTGTAGGATTTGCTGTTGTTTACTGTCAGAAACAGATGATTAGCTGGTTGGACCTGGTTGTATGACTTCTAAAAGTCAGTCTTAAATGAATAATGTCTAAGTTGAAGTTATCATAGTAGCTGCTGATGGGAAATCAAGTTGTGGAACAGATGATTTTGAATTAGTTGCTTGATGATAGAGAGTGTTCTGGTAAGCCAGAAAGAGTAGTATTGCCAGACAGTTTCAATGTTGCTGCTCCACAATGAATTTGAGGTGAGGCACATTGAGAAAGTACACACTCTAGATTAACTATAACTGTAATAATATGCATTTTCTGATTATAGGTCTTGGGGTATGAGTTAATACTTGAGGGAGACTAAAGACACAATTTCAAGATTTGAAACTTTAATGGAAACTTACAGAGGCACTTGTCTCCATCCTCTGTTGCTTGCTAGCAGTAGGATCCTGGAGTGTGTGTATAGTTAATTTGCTTTTAGTTTTTATGCAGCTTTTTCTCTATTTGAAATAATGTTAAATTTTTTCTCCTCAGGTTGAAATGCTCAACATGGGCAGGTTGAATATGGTAAAATGTCATGAGGAACATCTTTAGTCTGAGATCTTGGTATTGTTCAATATGTCTAAAACAGCTTGGAGGGGTTGTAGGTTTTGATTTCTGTTCTTTTGTTCATTATTGAAGGGAGATCTTTTCTTAAACATATATATATAGCATGCAAAGGGGAGATTATAACCTTAAAAGATTCAAATTGCTCTGAGGAATATCTACACAGCTGCACATTCATTATCTATAACCTGAACTCTTGAGTACAGATAGATATGAAAGTGATGTAGCCCAGAATATTTGGTTGGCTGTCTGCACTGTGGGTGCACATTGCTGGCTCATGGCAATGTGCATGGCAAGCTTCTGGTCAACCAACATATTCAAATCCTTCTCCTCAGGGCTACTATCAACTGATTCTCTGCCCAGCGTATACTTGGAGCCAATTTCAAGGTCCCTCTGGATGCACCACAAGGGTTGCTGTGTTGGGAAGCTTGCTGAGAGTGTGCTCAACCCCACTGTCTATGTTGCCTACAAGGATGTTAAATAGCATCTTGTCTTGATACTGACCCCGAGAAATGCTGCTTGTCACCATTCTCTGAACATTGAACCCTTGACCACCACTCCGTCCATCCGTCCATCCGTCCATCCATCCACACAGTTCCTTATCCCCTGAGTGGTCTATCCATAAAGTCCATCTCTCTCCAGTTTAGAGACAAGAATTTCATGTGGGACAGTGTGAAATGCTTTGCACAGGTCCAGAACCACTGCATACTGGCTAAAATCTGCTCCTAGACTGCACTTCTATATATGGTGTAGAAATTGGTTTATTTTCTATTTTTCTTAAGTACATGCCAACTATATAGTCCCAGCTCTTACATACAAGTTGCAATATGATCCAGTCAACTATGTTGACCAGGTGGTGGGGCTTGAATTTAAGATCTGTGCAAGTTCCTATAGAGTATTTAATAAAGATCAACAGGCTTTTGAAAAATAATAAACTTCATTGGCATAATCCCTATTGCCAGAGTAAAGCTTCTGTTGCCTTCAATGGGAACTGAATTTTGTGATCAGTGCTGTCAGTCACCATCTGGACTGACACAATCTTGCCATAGAGAGAGTCCGTCTTTTCTGGGATGCCATCTGTTAGTCAGTTTCTTTTGACTTGTTTCCAGTATCAACTTTTATACCTTCTTTCATGTTCTCTTTTGTGCTCCAAGCAACCTCTCAAATCCTCGTTCTCCCTGCTGTTTTCAAAATATGTTTTTGAACACCAGTGAACACAATGAAGTACCCTAGCAATAATGT
Organism: Cisticola juncidis; assembly: GCA_013400215.1. Lineage (NCBI taxonomy): Eukaryota > Metazoa > Chordata > Aves > Passeriformes > Cisticolidae > Cisticola > Cisticola juncidis. The sequence continues at coordinate 101,439 of VXBR01011467.1, forward strand.
CTGTTACCAAACCCTGGGCAACATCACAATCATCTGAAGAAAATCTGTTGGGAGGCTAAGGCTTGGAAGGTGTTGGTCCCAAACCCTTTTCTCATTCCTGCAAGTGATTTGTCAAAGTAGTGGCTGAGGGAGAGGTTTGAACCACTGATTGCTTTGAGTCTTTGCTGGGGATAAAAGAAATTAGTATGACAGTTAACCTAGTAACAGCTTACGAAAGTATCAGAGCTCTTAGAGGTTTAAATATAAGATCAAGTAGCATTCATCCAATGGTATAACTTTTTTTGAAAGTCTTTTACTCAGTAAAGCCACATTTGTGAAGTCTTAAAAAAAATAATTTTGAGCTAATGGTTGCTAACAGTCCTACACACACTGTTTTCACCCTGACATAATTAAATGCCAACAATTTATTTGGCACTTAATAAGCAAATGGAATAAAAGGTGTGAACTCAAAACCTTTCAGTTTGAGAGAGAAAATGAAAGAATATATTAGAAATAATAATTACATAAGAGGTGCATCTTCTTAATAGAACAAAGAACATTAGTTACCATGTGGTTACATTAATTTTAAATATAAAATTTTAAATATAATTCATACATGTTATTCATGCATGGGTGAGATGGATAAGTCTTGCATGGAGGAGGTGTCTGTGTATGTCTGAACAGCAGCCTTTGTTTCAAGTGGTTTCAGGGTTATGATTTTTCAAACAAAATTTGAGTGTACTCTTCTTGGTTTATGAATTTGATTTGAACTGTAAGCAAGGATGATTTGGAGTTTCAAAGAGACAGAAAAAGCAGTTACTTTTATAGTAGTAGCCTTTTTAGTGTGTGTGTATATATTTATCTGCCTATATCTCTAAAAAAATGCCCACCAAAGTCTTTCACATTGTGATCTACCTGTATATAGCCTGCAGGGGGAAACAGACAAATTGATGTGTCCGTTTGTATTCATTCTCAGAGGAGTAGCCCTGGCTATTTTAAAGGTGAGAAAATGTGCCAGCAGACAATTACATAATCGATAATTCAAACAGAATTTACAGGATCAACCTTGCCAACAGCTTACGATGCTGTGTTTACTCATAGTTATTTTGCATAAAAATTAATAGTAGAATACTGTGTCAGAAAAGTATAATTTACATTGCAGTCTGATTAAAAATTGACATGCAGTACCTGAAGATACTTCCATTTGTTTAAATGTTTGAAAAGAGAATAAGCAGTATCCTTTCTGAGAAGCTAAGATGTCATAAGATAGCTTCTTTTTTTCCAAATATGAAATTCATTTCTTGCTGGGAAATAGTGTGGATGACTAAATATTGTCATGTTCCCTGATGACTGAGACTGTCTTCACGGCTCCTCAGTCCCTCTGTTTGTAATGTCTAGCTTATTTTTAAAATCTGTCTAGGAAGTCTTCCACTGGGAAGCAGTTCTTAATTGCAGATGAGAGTGCAGATAAGAACCAGATGACCAAAGCTTATTGTGTGACTGATTTTACTGGTGAGCTTTACCTTACAATGATTTCTTGAAGGCTTTTTCCTCTCTGGCAGATGTTGCACAGAGCTGGCTGTATGCAAGCTTTTTTTTTCTCTTGCGATAAGATAGTTGTGTTTATCTTTAATCTCCGCATGTTCCTCCTTTAGAGGAAAGTGAAGAAATGAGTCTGACAGAAAACTTAGAGAGGTTTCTCATCCAGGTTAGTGACACACTGAAGTATTTTTATTTTTCTGTCTTATATTAAATTTTCAAGGTTACCCAAGCAATCAGTCTGAACTATTTCTGCTGTGGAAAACTGTCTGTTTCCTTCATTTTCCTTTTCCTTCTAAGCAGACAAGTAGATATGGGGGAAAACAAATTATCATTTGAATTTTGTCACCAAATTTACTTGAGGTGTCTTTCTGTGGAACAATAGTAGGTGGGAGCAAGCAAGCAAATCTGGCTGCAGTATATAAGCAGCTCTGACAGGTTACTATGCTCATATGTTTCAAGGCAAGCTACTAACAACCAGAAGGTCCTAATTTGACTTTTTTTTGGTCTGCCTTGGATTTTTTTCTCGTCCAGTTCAAGCACTCTTAGCTGAAAAGGGGAAAAACATTAAAGTGTGTAAAACAACCACTGTTCTGTTGTCACCCAACTGCCTCCCTCTCCCGAGTCAAATTCCATAGGCAGGGGGCTGCCCTCATTCAAGTGGCCTGTGAGGTTTTGAAGTCATAACTTGATACAGATGGAGCACATATATGATGATCATGTTTTCTTTCCAGGTGGTGAAATGTTTGTTTTAGATGTTGCTTGGAATTGTAATAAAGCAGCACATGGGAGTTTTTCACGTGCACCTGAAAGATTTGTTGTTGCATCAGACTTGGTTGTATGTTTCTGAGTGATCTCTTGAAGTGCACTTTATCAGTTTGGGGGCTTTCATTCTATTTATTTGGGGCCACAATTCCATAATTTTTATCCCTTTCCTTAGACTACATGCTGAACAGTTAAGAGCCATGAATCAGTCTTCTTGCAAAAGCAGCTGATTACAAACACCTTCTAGGACATAATGATCAATTGTACATGTAGTCATCAGGGAATTGTAAAAGGGCGTGGCATAATGGAGGATCCAATCTAGAGCTAAATGAGCTTCTTCATATGGTTTAGTAATGTTCTGTGTCTTAGAAGTCCTCTAATGCAGAGGTCTCCCAAGAAAAGTTCCCCACTGTTTAAAAGGTCACCTGAAAAATCTGGGCAGTATTAAGAACTAGGTAAAAATTACTACTACTACTATGTAAACTTTTTAATTAATATGGCTTGTCATTTTTTTATAACTATTAGCTGTTTTTTTGTAACTTTTTGCCCTTTTCACTTTATTTACAGTGAATAATCACAGTATATTTACAAAATGTGAACTTCTATGTTGGGCAATTTGAGATGGTGCTTTTTTATTTTATTTATTTATTTATTTATTTTATTTGTCTCATCAGCATCAGGTCCTCTCCAGCCCTGTTTAGTAAGAGGTGTTAGAAAGAATTATTTTTATTCTTTTTGGTTCCTGTGATGCATGGTTATGTAATATCATGCTCACAGGGAAAATTATTTCTTCCTAATCCTTGTCAGTTAGTGGTTGGCTTATTTACTGTAGTCTGAAGACTTATAGCCCATATTCTAGTTCATACAGTACTTCATTTTAGTTGACTTCAGATTTTGTTCATTACTGACTCCTAGTTTTGCAATGTTATTATTCTTTATTGTCTGCACTTGGACAAAATCACTCAAGAGACCATCATTCTAACAGAAAACTGTGACTGATTGCTTTAAAAATAAATGATACTTGCACTGACACAAGAGAGAAAAAAACATTCATTAAAACTCACGTTGGAGAACTCTCATCACTCTTTTCCTATTTTTCCTATTTTCTATCTTTTCCTGTCAGCATTTGACATTGCCTGGAAGACTGTTATATATTATGTTTATTTTTAGAGACTATTGTTCTCTTTAAGTCTGCTCTACAACTTCAGGAAAGCAGCAATGCTTTTGAACAGAAATTTACAGAAGCAAGACATTGCATCTTTCTGTTGTAGAGAGGGGCTATTTAATGAAATATCTCTTCTAAATAAGTTTGTCTTTGTCAGGGGAAAAAAAACCTGCAAAATATAAGGGAGTCAGAGGCTGCTTTAGGGCATACAGATTGAAAACCTGTGCGCCTTTTCTCAAGAACATAATAACATTTCTAAGTGAGACCTTCAGCACATCATGCTTATTTTAATAATTTCTTTTCAAGTGCTGAAAAAGCAAACTACTTTCAGTTTACTACTTTTCCCCCCAAAATTGGCCTATGTTATTGCTACTCAGTATCCTGCTCATGTACAGAGCTTACACAAAATCAACATTGTACTACACAAAAAAGATGTTGACCTGTCAGAACGAGACCAGAGGAGGTCACTAATTTGATCAAAGGGCTGGGACACCTCTCCTAAGATGACAGGATGAGAGAGTTTGAGCTGTTAAGCCTGGTGAAGAGGGCACCTTCCAGTACCTAGAGGGGGCCTACAAGAGAGCTGGAAAGGGTCTTCTCACAAGGGTATATAGGGACAGACCAGGGGGAGATGGCTTCAGACTGAAGAAGAGCAGGTTTATGTTAAACATTAGGCTCTTCCCTGTGAGGGTGGTGAGACCCTGTAACAGGTTACCCAGAGAAGTTGTGGACTCCCTGTGCCTGGAGATGTTTAAATCCAGCCTGGATGAGGCTTTGGGAAGCCTGGTCTAGTGGGAGGCATCATGCTCATGGCAGTGGGGTTGGAAAGAGATATTCTTTAAGGTCCCAGCTGTTCTGAGACTGTGATAATCATACAATTGGAAAGGCAAACATCCTTTCCGGGGTTAGTGGTTAAACAAATTATGTTTCTATTCCTTCTTTGAGGAATTTAGTAAGCCAATAAGAAAATGACAAATTATTTTGGTTTTATCATAGGCGAAAGCTAAAATACAGACAGTTTCAATTAGAGCATATTTAAATACACTGGAAAAAGGATGTGGTATAACCAGACAAATTGTAAACAATCGGTTTCCTGTATTTTTCAAGTTGGTAAACAGATTCAGGGAAAGCAACACATTTTGTGTGCTTGCCTCAGTTTTTTTGTCCTCCTCAGTGTTTCAATAACTAGTTCATTTGCAAAGAAAATCTACTAGTGTAAAACATGCACTAGCTATTGCAGGAGCCTTGTTTCCCCTTTCAGGTTCCTTGTGGGTTTATCCCATACAGTAAACATTAAATGAATTAAAGAGTTGTGGTTCTCAGGGGCTGTGACTTTACCTTTGCAATCCTTTTATTTCAGTCCTCAAGACTTTCTTTTGGTCAGGTAACACAGAATACATCCTACTCATCTGTGAAACACACCAGGCTTCTCCTCTTTCCCATTAATAGCAGAGCATCATGTCTTGCTTTCACCTGAAATGATTATTTGTAGGGAAAAAGAGATTCGTGACTAAATAAAAATTCAGAAAATAAAGCTGTCATTATATATTCTACATTGCTGAAACAGATAACACATTAAAACAGCTGCCAAATTACCTGTAATGAACATCCACACAATAGAAGACGCTCTGCATACTGATAGAGTTGTGATTAACACATATTAACAGGATGGAATTTGTCAATGAAAAACTAAAGATGATTCAGTGCAATATTCAGAAAGAATTACTGTCTGTGAACTTTCCTGATTTTGGACTTAGTATTTTTAGGTTGTTGTTGGAAACCTGCTAATGGTTTGAAAACATGCCTTGGAAAACTGTCTTCAAAGCTACAAAGAAAGGAAATGTGTTGCAAAATGATGCTTTCATGGAAAAAGTAGTGGGTCTGTCTTTTTTTGCTTTTTCCCCCACCCCCACTCAGTCCCCACTTTTGACTGAGTTAAATGATCAGATTTAACCGTCTGAATCTTTTTTGCCAGATCTCAAATTTCCATGGACCTGCCTGTCTAGATTGTTTCTTTCTCTCTTTCCTTATTTTATTTTGCATTCAAGCTCTATGAAATTTGCTGTAGTAAGCTATTAAAGAAGGATACAGTAATTACTGTGATTCGAACCCTGTTAATACCCCTGGAATAATATAGAGATAACATGGGCTGCTCTGTAGAATAGTTAGTTTTTAGTTTTTTTTAATTTTTTTATTTTAATGGTCCTTAAATCCAAGAAGATAAGCTGGGACAATGCATAGAGTGTTCAAGTAGGATATGGGACTTCAGGGTACAAAAGCCAGCTTTGAAGCCTTGCTTGGGTTTTAACCAGCTGGGAACCCTAGGGTGGTGTCTTGGCTCTGGTAATGCCATAGAAAGCTATGATGATCATTCTATGATCCACCTTTGGAATTTGTGAGTTTGTCCTTTGATTTGTTTGACTGTAGGCGTGATCTGTAAAAGAGATCTGAATGTTCAAAGTACTGGGATTTTCAACACTGAGTGCTTAAGACACGTTCAAAGTGATCCAGAAGCCTGTCTCACACTCAGGGTTAAATGTCTTGATCATATTCTTACTTGTGACTCACATGACTTAAAGTACAAGGGAATTAGCCTGCATGCAAGTAGCTGCAAAAAGCTGCTCAGGCTGCTCAGCATGTGATTCCTTTATGGCATCCTTCTTACGTAGTCAAGCTGAAGGGAGGTGTTGACAGCTTTCCTCAGTGGTGACCCTGGAACAGTATTTTAACATCCCTCTAGAGGAGACGTAGTGGCAGGGTTTGTCTTTGTTTTTCCTTAACATTTTTCTCTCAGGCATTAACATAGCAATGAGAGCCTGTGTAGATTCAGGTTCAGTTCCCTCCTTTCCCTGAAGGGAGCTGAGGGTCAGTTTTCATCTCTCTGGAGATAGAAACTACCAATTTTCAGGCAATTTTAAGTTAAGAATGTTCACTTTTCTCCCTTCTGAGTGTACACATGAGAAGAATTCATAGTTTTTTGGTTATCACCTAGGGACAGTATGTTATTTCATTATCATATCTCTAAGGTGACTTGACTTTCAGTTTGGTCAGTATCCATGTTACCTAACTGGTTGAAGAGACAGGGGCCACTGATCAACTTCTGCACTGGGTGTGGGAGTGGGAGGTTCAGTGCAGCTGTGTCAGCTCCTGAGCAGTCGAGAGCTAGGTGGGTTTCTGAACTAAGGAAGCCTGCAGTGAGGACAGCCTATTTCACATCAGTTCTGGAAATACAGCTGCCAATCTCTTACACTGGCAACAAAAAATTTAGCTTGCCCTGAGGGCTTTGTGAAATAGGAGGTGTGAGCAAAGCCTGTCCTGAAACACCTTCACTGTGTTCTACTGAGACATCTGGTGTAAGGGTTCCTCTTTCTTGCTGTGTATTTTGTCAGAAACTTTTTTAGACCCATTCATTGACAAAAAAGGACTTGTCAAATCTTATCATCATGGTTTAGAAAAGAAATAAATTTAGTAATTTATTTGAAGATTAGTCAGTGTCTGTGATAGTCTACTGTGTTCTGCCAACAGAGGAGCATCATTAGCCAAGTTTGGTCTTTGTTTCATCTGTGTAATCCCTGCTAATGCTAACAGAGGCATGCTGCTATAGCTAAGAAGAATAACTTGAGCCAAAAAACATAAAAATGGAGAGAACTGTTATAGCCATGTTTTTTTCATCATCAAATACTTTTGTAAATTTGTTTCCATTGATTTAAGAATGCAGCTTTTTTAAAAAATATTTTTTTATTCCTGGGTGCATGACAACTGGCAGAACTCATGTGGCTCTGATAAGAGTTTTGAGATAACTAACTTGGGCTTTGGGCTTTTTTACTGTATACATCTGTCACTAAGAGTGAAGCTCAAAAATTCAAAAAATGTGCTTTATTAAGTTAGAAATATCTGAAATCTTTATAAGGAACAAGGAAGAGCTGAGTCTAATGTTATTAAGTTACTGGACAAAATTGTAATGTAGTTCTTACATTTTTTTTAATAGATAGATATTTGAAAGATACAAAGAAAAATTATTTCCTGAAGTCAACAGATACCCATGTTAATGGAAGACAATTTGAACTTTATGTATAATGTCCAGAGTTGTTATATGAAAATGGAGCCTGACATTTTTAGGATTTCAAGAATTTTAAAACTTGAAGGTCTCTATTTTATATGTGTTAAATCCCTTAAAGAGGCAAAGAGCACAATGTGGGGCACTTGGAAACATGCAGCTCTGTAACTGAGCTATTTCAGTGCTACCAGGATGTAGCACATAGCCTGAACTGTGTAGAATCTGCTGTCTCCAGTTTGTGTGAGGTGTGCTGGCCTTTTACTGGACCAGTGACAGGAACTGGATGACCCCTAAAGCCTTGGCAACCAGAATCCTGTCGACATTGTTGTGAGGTTACTCAGGGAGAAAATTGGAAGGGTGGTGATGGGGCCACACCTCAAGTGCTGTGTTCAGTTTTGGGCCCCTCACTACAAAAAAGAGATCCTGAGGCACTGGAATATATATAGAAAAGGGCAACAGAGCTGGTGAAGGATCTGGAGCACAAGTCTTATGAGGAATGACTGAGGGAGCCAGGGTTGTTTAACCTGAAGAAAGGGAGGCTCGGAGGGACTGCATGGCTTGGTGGGGATGGTGACCCTGGCTGAGTTACAAGACTCCACTGAAGCTGAGGCTGCCTCTCCCCTCAGAGACCAGTTAATCTCTGAAAGCCCTGTGCTTTGCTGCTATGATTATATCATTAACCTACAGTGGGAATAGTTTCGGAAATGGAATGGCATGATTTGTATCTTCTACATAACTACTTTGGTAGTACTTGGAGGAACAACCTTAAAGTGTCATAATTTCTACAAAAATATGCATTGAAAAGTAATAAAGTTTCGGACCAAGCACAGAAAGCTAATGTGTCATCAAGGTTACTGTTTACTGTTTTCTGCTTAGAATCTGGGTAACACCAATAAAGCAGTGTAGTTGTTTGGAATATAATGTAAGACAATGAATATGAGATTCATCCAGCAAATGGAGGTAAGCATGTTATGGAGAAAGTGTTTAATTTGGGGTTTTTATAGTGCTTTCAAGTTCAGTTTTCAAGGTGTTTTTGCATTATTGAATCTGTTCTACCAATTTTTCAAGGACTAAAGGATTCAATATTCATGTGCTGTGGGGTTGAGTTTGTTTATTTTCTTGTTGTTGTTTCACTTTTGTTTTAATCTGAATTTTAAACATAAGGGACCAATTTTCCTGTCTGTTGTGGGTTTTGGTTTGCTTTGCTTTTTAACCTTGTATTGTCAATTTTTTGGTTTTAAAGTGGGGATAAAATGCTATCAGAATAGAACAGCAGTGTTTCACATCTCCTTTGCTCCTGGTTCAGGAGATACAAATCTCACCATAGAGTACATAGACTCTTATTCTTCATTCTTGACCAGAATTCTTTTCTTTTTTAATGGGAAGTAGAGCAACTTAAAATATTTTTCAGTTTACTGCTGCAGGGAGTTGCCAAGTAAATGTTAAGTTGTTTGTAACTATAGTGTAAGCCTTTGCTTTTGCTCACATGAAAGTTCACATACTTCAAAAATAAATAAAATCCAGTCAGATCTAGGCATAGTTTCTCCTGTTTGTTTTTGTAATGAAATAAACATGACATGGAAATACACCCAATCAGCACTTCATTTCTATGCTGTTGTTTGATATATACATATCTAGGTATTTAGGTATTTTGTCTGTTTGCACTGTGTGCTGACAAACCAGAGCTATTAAAGATCAAGAATAGACTGAGCACTCAGAAGTTTCATCAAATTTGAGGAATTTGATGAATTCAGATAATTGCTGTTAGAATGCAAATCCAATGCAATAGTGTTAATTTCCATTTTTTTAAATCCTCATAATACTCTTGTAAGGACAATATGGGAGTATTGCAATTATTTTTCTTCCTGTAGTATCTGACTTTCTAGACAGACTAACCCTGAAATGTTACTCACAGTGTTATCTTTTGGAAGACAGCAGCTGGTATTTCCTTCTCTCCTACAGGCTATGACAGTCTCTTGCCATATTAAGGTATTGTGCCTCTTGTTTTCAGATGGATTTGCTAGTCTATGAGTTTTCCTGCTCTGATGTCTGTCACCTCTTTGTAGCAGTAATCCCTCTATACCCATCTGTGCAGAAATAAGAGGTTATTCAGGTATTGGAGCAAAAAGGAAACAAAATAGCAAGTTGGATTAAGTGTAATTCCCAAATTATTGTGAAATGAAAAATCTACCTGATAAAGAAACCTGACTGGAGGAAAAGAGCACAGAAGGGGTGGGGATGTAACTGCTAAGAGCAGACATGGGTAGATTTTAATTTTGGTCCTTAAAATGTCAGTAGTTTGCAACAAAAATACAGGGTGGGAGGAATGCCATCTCTGTCTGCAACCAAATATACTCTTTGTATAAGAAAAAAGAGGTATGATCCCATAGACCTTGTAGAGCAAAATATAATAATCCATTTCCGCTTTGGAGGGTGGCCTCTGAGCTGTATACAAATCCATGACTTGAAGAAACTGTAAACAAAATCTGTATTTCAGCAAACCAAAGTGAATTCACACCATTGCTGTTGCTGATTGACTAGAAATAATGTGAAGGGTAAAGAAAATTCATTATTTTAGGCTTTTTGTATTACCACACAATGCAAGACAATAACTTAAACAAAATAATTCTGAGGAAAGTCCAATACCTGTATTTACCTATTTAAAATGTATATTCTAATGTAATTCTGTGTTGCCAAAGCAGCTTATTATCCTGGATTCTCTTGTTTTATAATTTCATGTTTTAATATAAAGTCAGAATTTATACAACTGAAGTTAGTAACTCAAGTTTTTTGCTTATCCTTAGTGATTTTCTCTACCTGTTTTTTTTTTTGTGATTTTTTTCCTCTTCTAATTTTGTAAAGAGCTAGATACCTTTAGAGAAAGTTACACCATTCCCCCTTGTCCTATTGCTACATACCCCTGTGGGAAGTCCCTCTCCAGCTTTCTTGTAAATTCCCTTCACATACTGCAGGAAGGCTGCAGTTAGGTCACCTGGAAGCCTTTTTTGAGCAATCCCAGTTCTCTCAGCCTTTCCTCACAGGAGAGCTCCATCTCTCTGATCACCTTGGTGACCCTACTCTGCACTTGCTCCAGCAGCTCCATGTCCTTCCTGTGCTGGGGCCCCAGAGCTGGATGCAGCACTGCAGTGGGGTGTCACCAGAGCAGAGCACAGCAGAGCAGAGGGGCAGAGTCCCCTCCTCTCCCTGGCCCTGCTGTCCACCCTGCTTTTGGTGCAGCCCAGGACATGGGCTGTGAGTGCTCATGGTTGGGTCATGTCCAGCCTCTCAACCATCAACACCCCCAAGTCCTTCTTGTCAGGGCTGCTCCATCTGTTCATCCCCAGCCTCTATGGGGATTTCTATGTTGATACATAGAAATATGTGCACACAGACATACATTCCTTCTGAAATGGAATTCAGTGGCTCTGCAAACACTTAACCATATGTATGGGTTTCCATATGATCAGTCCAAAGGACTTCTTAAGTTGAATATATAACTTGAGTGAAAGATTTATCAAAAGGGGTATGAAGACCTGTAAACCTTGCTCAATGTATTTTTCAACACAACTACTCAGAGACATTTTGTTTCACATTTTTTCATATTTTAAAATAATATTAATGATACTAATAATAAACAATTAAGATGTCTCTAGTCTTTCCTCAAATCCAGCCCAAATTTCTGAACTTGAGTTCTGTTTGCTCAGCTTGGCTTACTGGTCATTAAAGCTCCATGAAGAGCATTTGGGAAAGGTCTCCATGGGCCAATTTGAGATTAACCTATGTGAACTACAGTTTGCTTATTCTGTATTGCAGATCTTGGGGGTTTTACTGATTATGAGGCTGCAGACTTGTGGCTGTGCTTACAGTTCTGGCTAAATAATACTTTGAAAATATGCTGATAAAATGATGAACTAATTAAAGTAAGTTACTGATTTGTATAACTTATACTGTTTTTTTTTTGTTGCTGTAGTGTTGAATGTTAAATTTTCCTGCAGTTGCCCGTGTTTTGATGTATTCTACTTGCCTCAAAATAAAAAAAAAAAGTTTCCTGTTGCATACATATTGGCAAAAGACATTTTTAAACCATGGTTCAGGGTACTTCACAACTGCCTCTAGAAAAAAAATCAAAAATACTTAACATTGACTTGCAGTGATGCTGTTTTACTGAGTTCATGAAACGTGAGTTTCACAAGATCTGCACAGATGTATCCCTACACCATTTCAACAATCCCTCCTCTTGTTTCTGTATTTTCCATATTTGTACAAAATGATGTGCTGATGTTGAATCCTAGATTTGATAGTCTGAGCTTCTAGTGTTTAGCTGGGAATCGATTAATTTGGTTGGCATCTGACAACTCAGTTTAATCGCTGGTATTTTTCAGTGTTAATATTGTTAAGTGTCACCCTGGCTGTGGATAATTTCCTGTATGTTCTAATGGAGATGGTTGTGCTGACAGTGACTCAACCCTAGAGTTATGGGCTGTCCTGAAGATAGAAAGTTTCTTACAAACAGGGAGTCAGCTGTCAGGAACATGGCTTTGATGAGAAAGTGCTGACTCAATAACTTGGGTCTGTTGACTAGCTCCTGGAGAAACAGAGGGACTGTGTATCTTGCAGCCGCCCTGTTTCTCCCAGCCAGCTGCTTGAGGTGACAAGGAGCAGAGGACATCAATCCTCAGCATGTCATCGACTGTGCAAAACTGGTGGAAAGCAGGATTTCTACCCGATCCTGTTCATGAAGGTGTTTGGACAGTGTGTAATGGTGTGCCAAGCAAGAGAAACATCTGAAGCTAGGCACACACACCAACCAAGGTCATTTAAATCAGGTATGAAATATCAACACCAACTTCAATAATTAGCAAGATGTGATTTCTGCAGGTAATACAGTAGTTGGTGATACATAAACCCCATTTCAAGTAAACTCTTTTTAGAATGCAGGAGCTTGAGTTAGTCCATAAGTGCACTTCTGCTGGAAAACAATAAATATTTATCGAGAAGCATTTCATTAAATAAGTCCTGAGTGGGTTAAATCTGCAGTTTTTACAGGTTTCTCCTTTTTAAGTATGACAGCATTAAATGCATTTTGGACAGCTATCAATGTACTGTCACTGTGTGTTTACTTTTTAAAGAAAATCTTTTTCCTGAAGATAACTCAACATTGGGGACTAAGTATTTAACTCTGCTTTGTACCTTGAAATCATCCTGGCACTATACAGAGAAGTTTTTAAGTTGTCTTAACTGAACCCATGTAATTTTTTCTGCTGTGATTCTGCATCAGTACTTAAGAGCTCATCACTGGCATGGCCCTCACCTGCTGGAGAGGTGTAGTGGTTTAATCATTGCCAACAGAATAATGTACCTAAATTTGAAGATGCAAATACAGTTGCAGAATACAGAGGCAGAATAATGAGTCAGTTCCTCAGTTGTGTAGACAGCAGCAGTACGGTTGACTTCAACAGACCTGTGCCTTTATACATCAATTGAGAATTTGACTCAAACCCTGACTGATGAACTCATTTAATTCTTGTGATGCAGAAATATGACTTTTTCTTTTTCCTGACTATAGCTTAAAGGGCAAGCTGTGTTTAAGCAGATTTAATTAACCTGTCTAAATTTAATCATGAGACTAATAAGTATTCCTGTTCACTTAAGAATGAGACAGAATCATTGTATTTTTTTATCAAGAACTAAACGTAAGGCTGTGTGCCTGTTTAAAATATGCACTAGTTGGATTGGAAGGGGAGATTTGGAAAGAAAGAGGAAGTTATCTGAACACTTAATACAAATGAGCTTGGTGAGGGAGAAAACATAGGCATTGATGGTCAGTACTCCAAGATAACAACAAATATATTAGAGAATATGCTTTTATTTCACGTATTTTGCAGTGGTCTTGTGTGAGGGTTTGCACACCTGGTGCAAATTTACCTCTCATTTGATTTCCTTTGTTCTCCTTGCAAGAGCTGAAGCTGTGGAAGACTGGGTTTATTTCTTTCACGAGAGCTCTGATTGATCTCACCTCCACCTCCAGACTAAATAAAGCATTTGTGATGCTTTATTAAAGCACATGTGATTTTTGTTGCCATCTTCCCTGCTGACCTTTGTTTCCTTTCCCTAGTCCCCCCAGTTTCCTGTGCCTGACAGCTCAGGGTCTCATTTTCTCCTCTACTGAAGTTACCCCCTGCTTCGGTGCCATTATGTGTTTTACCAGTTTCAGAGCTTCCATGGCATTTCTCTGAATCACAGAAAAATTCTCTCTTTACTTTTCTGAATCACAGAAAAATTCTCTCTTTACTTCTCTCCCCTAGGGATCTTCTCTCCCCTTTAATTCCATCTGTTGGAATTAAAGGGGAGAGTACTGTTGTCTGGGAGGTACTGTTGTCTCTCTCGCCCTGCCCCCAAAACCATCATCATCAGCTCCTCTGTGAGCTGAAGTGGCATTGGAAAAGCTGTCTCTGTCTTGCTCCTGCTTGTTCTGGGGTCATTTCTTTGCCCCTGGTTCTCTATGTGTGCTCTGATCTTGTTACAGCTACTCCTCTTCCTATTGTCATTTCTCTCCAGGATGCTCTGGAACTACCAGAAAGGATATTTAGGACAATACAGATTAGGCAGGTGAGCAAATCTTGGTGATGCTGTTCCTTTATAGGGATCATAATCATCCTGATCAGAAAAGTACACTGTCTTTGGCCTCCATTGTCACTCTCTCTATTTGCATTTTTGTTGCATAAAGCCAATCTGATTTTCTGCTTTTTAGAGCCACTTTTGCTTTGGATCCCAGTTTGCCATGGAGCAGCAGGAGGACTTCTTTGTTCGCTTAATTTCTCTCAGCTGGTGAGATTGATTTTATTGTACTGAAATTTACTGTGTTGCGTGCTTTCTAGAGAATATATTCTTTGCATTTTTTTAGCAACTGAAAAAGTGGGAATTTTTAAAATAGTTTTAAAATAGTTAAAATAGTTAACAGTTTTAAAATAGTGGATAATCCTGTACCCTTCTCATTCTCTGTATCAATGATTTTTTGAGATTTTCAACAACTGTATCTCTTCTCATCAGTCATTATCTTCCCAAGCTGGAGAATCCCATTCTGTCTAATCTTGCTTTGTGTGCTTGTGATCATCTGTTTCCAGTACTACTATAGTTTATGAAATTTAATGCATCCTTCAAAATGTAGTTAGACCTTCATTTTACCCAGCAGCAAAGTAATATTCATTTATTATCTTTCTAGTAGTTCTTGGCATTCTGCATTCTTGAATACCTGCTGAGCCCTGTCTGTAGTATGTACTTCACTTTTCCCTGGGGCATATGATTTGTAATTCTGGGCAACAACTGAATAGAATGTGTTAGTGTACTGACAGTTTCAGGTAGGTAAAAATGCAAAACATGGAATCTGAGTAAAATACTGCAATTAAATGAGTAGTATAACTGAGTTTAAATATGAATGTATAACTATATACACACACACACATATAAATATCACTCTATATATCAGATAATGAATTAGATATCAGAATATTATGTGAATATGAATTATATATCAGAAAATGATTGCTGTGATGGGAGTGTTTCAAAGACTGATGTATCAGGCCAGCTCTAAACTTTATTTTAAACTTCAGTGAACTAGGCAAACACTTAACAGCACACTTCCTGGTAAAAGTTTCTTGTACATAATGAATCTTTATCTCTGTGTGCAAAGCAGTGAGCCCTTAAAGCATGCCTTCTCTGTGAGTTGAGAGTATACAACACTACAGAGCTGGTGCACCAGGGGATGACAAATGCTGTTTGTACAAACACTGTTGGTGTGAGCCAGGACAGCTTTAGGTTTTCCCACCTTCCCATTCCACTCTTTGACTTCTCACAGCAGGTCTGGAGGAAGTTTTCATTTCTTGCTCTGAATCATAAGCAGGTGCTTGTCAGAGGGAAATGCTGGGAGAAGCTGGGTAGCTCGGAAGAGTACTCAGGAGCTCAGATGCAGCTGATCTTTGGATTGTGGTGACCTGACCCTACACATGGCAACATGGCTAGAAAGATTATCTTTCCTTTGATGTCATGTGGGTCCTTACAGAGCAGTGCTTTGTTAGTGGTAGATCATACGAATCAATTCCACAGAGAGAAATTCTTTCTGTGTTGGGGACATTAACTCTCAACTCAGCAGTCATTTTAAGGCCAGCAGGCACTGGATGCATGGTTTATGGCAGCCAGTATTAACTTTCTATACAATAATGGCTTTTAACTATGGAAAACTTTTGCTAATTTCAAGTCTGTGAGATTTAACAACATGAAGAAACACCCCATTGTATTACTGGTACATTGCTAGTGTTAGAAGAATTTGGCTTGAGTTTAAGAACCAAAATACAAAAAGCTAAGCCAAGACTGAACTTCCAAGCTAACTGTAATTCCAAGCTAATGGAGCTTGGAATTAAAAACTTGGAAGTAAAAGTTTATACTGGCTGAGAAACTCAATTTTTTTAAGTACATCCACAGCATTACGTTCTGTAAATATGGCTTTTCAGCATGCAGGAATAAGAACAGTGTGAGTTGATTTTCTGTACTAAACAAGTAAAACCTGCTCAGTGGGAATTCTGACTGTGATGAGCACGTCAGAATGAAAGTCATATTAAGGCACTTTAGACATGAAATCAAAATAATTTGCCTGTGTTTCTTGTTATACATGTACACACACATGCACACACACACACCCACAGACACACACGCACATGTGTTCTCTGCCTCTTTCTCTCTCACACTGAATTCAGTTGCCTCATCTAACTGCAGCATTTTACCCCAATTGCATGATTTGCATTTGGAAACTTAACATTGTCAAAATGTATTTTTAAGTAATATGTCCATATATACGCATAAATAGATATTTTTGAGTAAAGATGCAAGGCTGTGGTACAAATTCTTGCTGAATTCTTAGCAGAACAGAAGAACTACTGTATACAGAATTTTATATATACCCTTGAGAAATGAAGCTTTCAAAGTTAAGAGAAGAAAAAGGCAGGGGTCAGAGGGAGAGAAATAAAGAAGCAGCAGATTGTCAAAAATGCTTAATAATGTACTTAAAATTTTCACAATTTCTTCAATGGGAAAAATTACACTTTTTTCATTTAAAACGGAGACAATTCAAAAAAATTAGTTGAAAGCATCAGCTAATGATCTGTGCAATCTGTCAATATTCTAAGACTTGCAAGGAAGAGACTGAAGTTGCTGTGACTTCAAATAAAATGTTTCAGGTTGCTTTGTGATTTGAAATACCTGGGTTTGAGTTCAAAACAATTGCTTAGGAAAAACCCACAGATTTTCTACTGTCTACAAAATCAACATAAAATTCTCCCTGAAGAATAGGAAAAAATAGCTTATTGGAAAGCATTTTGAAAACTCCCATTTAAAATTATGGGTTTTTTATATCTGTTTCACTTTGCATCTTTACAAAGCCATTAATGATATGCATATGCGGCCATTTTTAAACTTCTTTAATACTGTCAAATGGGTATTGGGGTACTTTTACTTGTGTGTAGAGCTTATCTGTAGCTTATGCTGATTATAGTGTAAATTTTGTTGTTGGCACGAGAATTATTGTGGAAGGGAGAGTTATCTGCTTTCTGCAAATATTATTAATTCTACTAATACTATTGGAATTTGCCACCTCTTTTTCCTATAGTCACACAGCACAAGCTCTATAGCATATGTACATTGTAATTACAAATGTTAGCAAAAGATTTATATTATGGAAGTACATCTGAAAATTACATGCACAGATTTTCTGTTCATGACACTTATAAACTGCTAGAACTGTATCATACTAATAATTTCTTTGCAAAGTTGTTATGCTTCATAGCTGTGAAA
Organism: Cisticola juncidis; assembly: GCA_013400215.1. Taxonomy (NCBI): domain Eukaryota; kingdom Metazoa; phylum Chordata; class Aves; order Passeriformes; family Cisticolidae; genus Cisticola; species Cisticola juncidis. Next base: position 118,787 of record VXBR01011467.1, read on the forward strand.
GACTTAATTTTCTTGTTAGGGACTAGAAATTGAAATGAAGCCATATTCTACAAAGATACGTGTGAGGTGTTTTATCTCAAGCTTAAAAACTCTTTCAAAAAAGAGTTCATTGCCTGAAAGTATCAATTGAAAAAGGAACAAACCTAGTCTCATAAGGTTACTAAATAATTGCAATCTGCTGATGTGATTCTGTAGGAAAAAGGTGTCTGTGACTGCAGTTTTATAAGGAAGGGGTAACGGAAGTGCTTCCACAACCCTACACATTGCTGAGAACACTGTATTTTTGAATGATGAATTTAGACACATGTGCTGAGAGACCTCCTGGGTGACCAGATGAGGGGAGATAGGGCCCGTGGGAGGAAATTAAAAGATCCTCTTGTGTTTTGTCATTGAGGAAAATGGGGAAAAAAAAATCCACAGCAAAAAACCACAACCCACCTGCAAACATCCAGCACAGCTGCAGACTCCAAAAATTTAAAAATTGCTCAGGAATAGATCAAGTTGAAAATGTGAAGGTCGTCCTTAAATATGAACGTTATGCAGAAATAGTCTGTCAGAGCAATAATGAAGCGGTGATGAATCCTTGAAGACTATATTTGACTAGTTTATGAAGTAGACTAAGCAGTTTTTGAAGTAATAAGCAGCAGGAATCAGGGTTTCCCTGCCGTTTCTCACCTAAATGTACTCAGTTTGGTTGAACACCACACTGAAAATATACTCCAAAAAGTAGAGAGGTTATGAACTCAAAAGGGCTAATTTATTTAATATTAAAGATTCGAGTTGGACAGCAACTCAAAATACAGACGAGTTATATTTCTGAATTTAAATCAGGACTTTTTAAATCAGGGTTTTGGAGCTTTGTATTGTGATGCTCTGGATCACAACACTGCAGCTTCTAATGCTGTAGTGTTGTGGAAGTTCAGGGTGTCAGCCTCTTGCTTGGTTGTACTTCTTTTCATTTCTGATTTGGCGTGATTTAATTATGTTTGCTTCCTTTGAAACTGCCAAGTTACTCTATGTGATAATACAGGTCTCTTATGCATAGGGGGTTGCAGACTTAGCATAAATATTCAGAAAGGGAATTTTAATAAGCAGATTTACAATGTGTACTGAGAACAATAATTTACAACCTAATACCAACCAACTGTGTTTTAGGACACAGCTAGTGAATTAAGTGTCATCTCTCGCATATTTCAGTGGTGGTAATGTACTTTTTAAGAAGTCTTCTAAGCTCCTATATGCTGTTTAAATACTTAATTATTACAGGAAATGTGCCTCCTGATTTTTAAATCTATTCATTGTCATTAAGAATGATCAGAAAAGAGGAGGGCAGTTTGCTATCAGTCTGAATCTTAAATTTAATTTATAAGAAACAGTCTAGGGTGTTTTTGTCATAAAATTATGATCAGCTTGTTTTCTGAAGCTCACAATGTCATTTGACAGAAATACCTCATTAAAATGTTTCCACATGTACTATGTGAAGTACATAGTTGCAAGTTATACAAATTTCCAGTCTCTTAGACTGTGCCAGAAAGCATCCCAAGGTGGCTGTTCCAGGGGAAGCTACAGCAAAGCTGGGCAGTGGCTGTGAAGGCTTCATTCAGCTATGGGCATTGCAGTGCCAGCAAGGCTCGTGCAGTTGATCCTGAACATCGATGCACCCCTGTGTACTGTAATGGTGGAAGCATTTTTGTACCCAATGAAAACAACATCATCATTGCTGATAACTGTGCCTTCTGAGAAGAGACATTCTGCTAACAGTGCAGGGCCCAGCTCTGGCCTTTTATTAGGCTCAATATCAGCTAATTATGATAACTTGCTGTGCAGGCAGAGTCGTGGTGCCACTTGCTGTGAGGATGATGTACAGCCTAGAGGTTGGGGTAACAGCAAAGGCTTTGAAAGCTTGAGCATAGGAACACCCTGTGCCCTGCTGATGGGCAATGAGAAAGGCACCCTGGAGATCTAGGAAAAGGCTGGTTTTGTTTAAGGATATTAGCCAAGCCAACAGGGTGAGACAGTTTCTGTGCCCTAGGAAAGAAACACCTGGTGAGATCCTTGCAGCAGGTGATGCAGGCCATGGGTGGCAATTTTTTGCAAAATAAAATGTCTGACATAAGGACAAGATAGCAAGTGTGAGAGGAGGCTGATCTACCTCTTGGCTCTCTCCCTTTCTGGATGAGCTGTTTTCAGTCTGTTTCATTTGCTCTTGAGGGTTGAGACCATCAAAATTGAAGTGACCATCAGCTTAGTTGAATCAGAAGATACGTCTTAAAAAAAAACACTTCAAAACCTTTCTTCCGTGGTCTAAAAGTGAATGTATAATGTCTCTTCACTGATAGTGTCATGTTTGTATAAGCCTGTAATATATTCATGTTGCACCCCTCTTGATAGACTATCCTTAGCTCACATATTGCAAGTTGTGTTTGGCAGACATCTGGTGGGTTTATATCAAGCCCAGGGTTGCAGAGTAGCAGAGGAAGTGTGAAATTCAACAAAGGCACATACAGGGTCCTGCACCTCGGAAGGAATAACCACATGTACCAGTTCAGGCTGGGGGCTGAGCTGCTGGAAAGCAGCTTGAGGGGAAGGACATGGGGGTCCTGGTGGACACCAAGCTGTCCATGAGCCAGCAGTGTCCTTGTGGCCAAGAGGCCAACGGTGCCCTGGGGTCCATTAGGAAGAGCGTTCCAGCAGGGCAAGGGAGGTGATCCTGCCCCTCTGCTCAGCTCTGGAGAGGCCTCACCTGGAGTGCTGTGTCCAGTTCTGGGCTCCTCAGGACAAGAGAGACATAGAGCTTGTGGAGAGGTTCCAGTGGAGGATAACAAAGCTGATTAAAGAACTGGGGCATCTCTCTTGTGAGGAAAGGCTGAGGGAGCTGGGCTGTTCACACTTGAGCAGGAACAACTGAGAGAGGACCTCATCAATGTCTGTCAGTATCTGATGGGAGGGTGTCAAGAGGATGGAGCCAGGCTCTGCACAGTGGTGCCAAGCAGTGGGGCAAGAGGCAATGGGCAGGAGCTGATGCAGGAAGCTCCAGCTGAACTTGAGGAACAACTTCTTAACTGTGTGGGTGACCAAGCACCGGAACAGATTGTCCAGAGAGGTTGTGGAGTTTCCGTCACTGGAGATAGTCAGAAAGCATCTGGACCAATCCTGTGCCATGTGTCAGGGATGACCCTGCTTGAGCAGGGAGGCAGGACTAGATGACCCACTGAGGTCCTTTTCCATCTGACGCATTCTGTGATTGGGATGGGGCACAGACACATCTGTTGGATGTGTCTAACCTACACTTTAGTAGGCTGTAACAGACATACATGGGAGCTGCATGACTGAGGAATAGCATGCACAAATACAATAGGCACAGGTGAGCTGTAAGACTTTCACCTTCCGTGGAGGGCTTTGTTCTGGTCCAGTGCCAGTAACTGCAGTGTGGAGCCTTTTACCTGAAGGGCATCACTACTGATTACTGCTTGCTGGCTACTGCCTGCAGGGTGGTGCCAGATCCAGACTAGCTTCCAGCAGGAAAAACCCAGTTTGTGTGGAGATAATTTAAATGCCAAAGGTGAAGATATACTCAAAATCACTAGAGATTACTTGACAACTTCCTTATTTTTTTTAACATTTTTTATTCTATTTTATTCTATTTATTCTATTTTAAATCATTTGTTTGTCTTAGATTATAGAGTAGAGAAAGGTTTATTTTTCAGCATGACTGAGAACCAGTTCATATTGCTATTGGGAGTCTGACTGATTTACAGGAGAGAAACTGGAGTCATCTGAAAGGCTCAAGGAAACAGAGTACTTTTTCTTCATGAGTTACTGAATATAAAAGACTGATTATGTCTTTTGTTTTTGTGGAGGACAGAACTCATCATCACAACACTACCAACACCATCAATCTGAACAACTCAACAATTTAAAAATATTCTGTCATGGCTTGTGGTTGTGTAGTTGTTTAGCTCCTTTCTCTGGAGTGAAATAATCTGGTGCAGTATTGAAACTGCCACCAAGAACTGTTAATGTATAATTTATCTTTGCAATTAAAAAGCATTTTTAACCAAGTGTCACAACACAGTGACAAGTAAATTAGGCTGTGATTTACATTACAGTACTTTGCAGCTTGATTTAGTGTCACCCTGGAGGAACTGACAAACAGCCCCAGTGGAGTAAGACAGTGCTTTCAGTAAAGAATGAATTCATTTCCCATGTGTTAGCAAGGATGGAAAGATAGTTGCTGCCTGCTATTGAAACAACGATTCATATATTTTTTTGTTTTCTAACACGTTAAACAATACAACACCAAAAGTTTCTAGACAGTAAGAATACTTGGGTAAAATACAATGATTGATAACTCAGTGTTTTTATAAAAAGAGGGTTAGTTAAGCTTTGTTTTTTCCCTTGATATAGTAAGAGAGGAAGTTGAATCTGGTTATATTTTCCTTAGTCATTTGTCTTAAATTGAGAGCTTTGGAATTTCAGAAAACCATGAAGAAGGTTAAATATTGCTAAATACAACTCACCAAAAGTAAGTGAAACACAACATCATTTGATTTAGAAAATATATAGTCCCTTAATCATCAGTAATATCAAATACGCACTACATTAATATTTTCTGCTGTCATTCACTCTTGGTTTCGGATACTTTCGTGTTTTCTTGTCTTCTTTCCAGTGAGAGGGTACTACCATAAAAAATAAGTGTGAAGCTATAATGACAGTGGGATTTTGTTGAAAGAAAAAAACTCTTCCACAATGAGCTATCTGAGTAATTCATTCTTCTCATTAACAGTTAGCAATTTCTCGGGAAACCACAGGAAGAGGGATAGAAGTGAGGTTTACCTGTATTGTAAACTTGCTTGGCTCCAGTTACTGGAGGTAACTGAGTGAACTCATTGTCCTGGCAGTGTGAGAAATGTTTTTCCAGTTTGTGTAACAGTTGCACTCATTAGAGGTGGTTAAGCAAACACATTCCTGCAGTGGGAAAGAATCACATGATAGGATATCATGAGTTGGAAGGGACCCACAAGAATCCACATAATGAAGATATCGACAAAGAGCCTGCATTATTGTGAGAGATGCATAACTGTCAGTCCTTTAATCCACAGTTACAGAAATTTTTCTCAAGTCCCTTTAGATTCTCTTCAATAAGGGGATGAAAAAATGAGAACAGATAAATATCATCCAGACAGTTACAGACGAGTTAAAAAACTAACACTAGTTCCAATTCTAAGTGCATTAGCTGCCTTTCACAGTGACTTATCACAGTGGATATCCGTGTACAAACTCACAGCAGCAGAGTAAACTGGTGAGTAGAAGCTCTGAGGGCATGCTGTGACCTGCTTGCTCTGAGGTCACAAACTCACAAGAGACTGCAAGGAAATAAGTGTTTTTCACACTTTGTAAAAGTTAGCTTCCCCACCATTTTTTTTTCAAATCAGTCTGAGCAATTGGAGTCAGTTTTGGCAAAAAAGTGTAGTCATTTGTATGACAAATTTGGCATTACTGTGACTTTGCCTCAAATGCCAGCTGTTGCTGTATGAAATGTAGGTAACAAGAAGACAGGTCTACCACTCAGTGGTATTTTCAAGAGCACTTTCTTCTTGTAGGTTACTCCCATTGTTCTTATTCACCTGTGGTAGCCTTAGTGCCTTAATAAAGTGTCCACAAAGCTACTGAAAGAAATAGACCAATTTAGGAGGAATTACATGGCAGTTTTTTCCCCATGGAATATTAATTCAGCCCTAAATACAAGCTGTGACTTATAAGGTCTTGTTAGACAAATGTCTTGTCATCAAACAAAAGAACAGTAGTGAGAAGGCAATTATTATTATTACTATTTTGGTAAATCTCAGGTATAGTAGCTTCATTTCCTGATTTCTCATGCTGAAGGCTTGAGTACTTGGCGCACGTAAGGTGATGGGCACCTTGGTGTTATCTGTTCCAGATCATGGTAAGCCAGAAATAAAAGCAGCATGGAGTGAATTTTCCTTTTTGAGGAGACTTACTTGTTCTGCTTCTGCTGTTAGTGGAGTCAATAATAGGACTGACTTCAGAGCTGGAAGCTGAATCATCTTTGCTCTTTGCTACACAAAAGTCAGGGAGCAGAACAACGATAAGACTGGAGCAAGAGGTGTTTGTTTTATACTGACATGCCTCTATTAGGAGGGCTATTCACTCTGTCACAGTGAAGAAGGAAAACACTTCTCTGACCTGGCTAGAAAAGCCCTAATCTTCTGCACCCTTTGAAAGTCTTGGAAGTTATTGATTTTCAAAGTTTTTCTTCCTCTCCCCATGACCTCCACCTTTGAATTCTCATAATTTTTTTTTGTGTGTGTGTTGATGACCTAATAAATACACTGAAAAGTTGCTTAACAGTTCAGCATTGAACAGTGCCCATTTGGTGCCCTTTTTTTTCTGGATAATCCAATTAGAGTAATTGAGGTATAAATCCAGATGCATGGCAAGCTTTGTCAAGTGAGAGCTTTATACTGAAAAGCTGGATTGACTAATAACTATTCTTTCCCAGTTTTACTGTTAGAAAAATATATTTTCTACCAAAAAGGATAAGTCCTCCTTTCAAAAGCTGTGATTACTGTTGAGAGCACAGGAGCTAGGTTTGATATTGCTGATTTTCAGAGCTGTGACTTGGAAGGCAGCCAGACTTTTGGATTTTCTCTGCTTCAGTTAATGAGGATCTGCACTTCTTGGAGCTGGGCTCCATACTTTCCATAACACTTTGTGTGGTTTATATGTTTATATATGAAATAACTTGGTTATCTACTGTGATTTACTTTGAGTTTTACACATTTTCTGATGCAGTTAGGGTGGATTAGAAACAGAAAAGAGGCAGTGGGAAGGGAGAAAATGTAAAAGTTGATGGGGCAGGAGACTTCAGGAGGAGGGTGGTGTGACAGTAGTGTGAAAGGATCCTTCCTTAAAAGGGTAAACATTTATTACCAGTGAAAAGCTAAAAGCCTGGAACTGAAGAAGAGTGTAAAAAAAAAGAAAATTACAGCACCTTTGAGTTTCCTGCTACAAAGGAAGTTACAGGACTTTCATTGCAGGACATGCTCTGGGAAGAAGGAAGCAAAAGGAAGATGAAGGAATTTGCTCTCAGAGTTGTTTTCACTTGTGTCTGTTTAGTGTTTTAAAATACACACTAAATACACTACTTGCACTGTTACAATTATTGTTAAAGTCAACAAAAATCAAAAGGCAGGTTTCTGTGATACATGTTTTCCAAACCAGTGTGGAAAGGGGATAGAAGAAACAGACATTTAAGAATTGAGGAACAAAATATTTTTGCAAAATATATTAAAGCACATATAATTTCCAAGGTAGTTTATTTTAATTGATTATATCACACATTGATAGTTTTTACTTAACCTCAGCTCAAGTAACTAGAATGTACAATCTTTCCTTAAGAATTTTGATATTACTCTTAAATTATAGGGACATTTGCAACAATGTTTGCATATAATAGGAGCTTAATTTAGAGTAGACATACTGTGAATATCTTTTTCTTTATATAATGATACATCCTTAGAGCTGTTTCATATATGGTTAACTATAGGGGATCTGAAGACATTTAAGTTTGTACAATGTAAAGATAGACAAGAAAAGGAAAGGGTCTGCATTATTAGTGCGTTTACTTTAGTAGGAAACAGCATAATGGTAGTGATTTGTAGGGAATAAAAATTGATAAATGTTGGGATAGATTGTGCAATAATTTTTTTTTACTAGGAAATTTGTGTTAGGTGGGGCGAAATTGTGCTTCTATACTCAAATCCAGTTTGTTTCTATGTTCTGGTTTTTCATTCTTATTCAAGTCAACATCTTTTGTCCTAAAATTTCTCTGCATCCTCTTACGGCATGCCAATAGAAGTGCTCAGAACTGTGTTATAAGGGCACAGACAAGTTGCACCACAGCCTTCACAGTGATTTATATATATTGAATTGAAACACACAAAATTCTGTCTTGGGCCATAGAAGGCTCCCAGCTGGGGCCAAGCAGCAGCCAGGAACATCCTTCAGTGTGCATGTGAGCCACTCTGGTCTAAAAAGCTGCTTAGTTCTGCTACCAGAGATTGTTGCCAAGTGTAAAAATAGGCAATGAGGTAGATACATGTCAGAAAAATCTATGATGTAATCTGTTTGATTTTACACTGAGTCAGAGTAGAGAATTTTTCTCAAAGCCAACAGCTGCTGTTCAGCATGGAGTTGGAAACTACCAGCACAGCAGAGCCGGAGTAAAATGTCTCTTTGGCTGATAGCAGTGCCTGTCTGGATGAGCTTTTTTTCATCTACTTCCATCCAGCTCAGAGAAGTGCTGCAGACAGTGTGTGTTAAAACAATTTGACATTTTGTAAAGCAGAGGAGAGGAGAACTGAAACAGGCAGGAAATAAGAGTCACTTTCTGCAGGAAAATGCAAAAGTATACAAATGTGCATACAGGGACATATCTTACTGGGAAACTAACTACAAGTAATAACAGAGAGAAAATGTTTGCCTGTGTGAAAGAGCAGTATTACGTGTTTTCAAGACCCAAGCTTACAATTACATCTGTTATGCAATCAAAATCATGCTTTTCTTATTGGCATTCTTTCTAATTGTTGAAAATTTATTGTTTTGTTAGATTCTAATTGTGTATCTGAAATCTCAGAGTGGTACTTCCAGCATTTGCCAGTTTATATTGAGAAGTAACTGCAGTGTTTCATTCCCTTTTTGGTCCTCATTTCTCCTTCTTTTCCTCCATTTATCTTTCTGGAGAAAACCATGGTAGATTTTGTATTTATGTACTAGGGATAATTATATTCAGCTGTAATCGTAACATCCCAACCAAAAGAGTTCATAATATTTAATGTCATGGGGGGAGGAATGAGATGGGGATGAGTCTATCTGTTGTGGAACTGAAACTCAAAAGATAGAAACATTTAATGTATAAGACACCTGTGTTAGCTGTTAATGTTGGTGTACATAAATCTAATTATTTTAAAATAAATAATAATATATAAAATATTTTAGCTAGGAGGGAGAAATGAGAGAAAGGTGCTAATAGGAAGCATGCTATAAAACTATCTGATCTTGAATTCTTGATTTTTAATATAGTGTAATAACCTACTCATTGTAGTTGGCTTCAGAATTTTAAGTTCCAGCCATGTAAAAGATTATGACAGCTCTAACAGTTTACATGATTCACTTTCAATTAAATATATTCCAGAGAGGTACAGAATTGCAGACAAACACTTAAAGCACCTGTATCAGATTTTAAGTTTTTAAGTGGTATAAAGTGCTGTAATTTTACTGACTTCAGGATTAATTCTAATGTGTTGAGCAACTTATCTCTTTGAATGTTCAATAATTTATCACACTAGCTGAGTTCAGAGAAAACTGCTGTTGAATTCCACAAACCTGAAAGAAAATGCAAAAACTCTAGTGGAAAAAAAATATTCAAATGAATGTTTACAATAATTGACAGTGAACATCCTGTTCATGAATAAAAATGTTTATTGATGCAGTTTATATGACAGAAAAAGCATTGTATTTTAGAACTGAAAAGGACCTCTGAAACTGCTTAAGGAGACACTGAGCAGTGATGGTGAACCTTCTTAGGAGGAGGAAACCTTTGGTCTTTCAGTAGCAGCTTCTTTAAAAGATGGATGTGTTGTTCTGATATAATTTTTGATACACCATATTGAAAAAGCTGTGATTGTAAACCCCATCACTGAGTCAGATCCCTAGCATGAACTACTGTCCCATGATAGAACTACTTTTTTTCCCCTGAAATTCCAGTAAGTGACATGTGATGCTGATAGCACACTTCCAAGGAGATAAACAAGAGAGTTGGACTTAGAGCAAACCTGTTTGCTGCATGGGAATATTTTCTTTGAATTCTCCTACACTGAAAGGAGACCCAGTGAGCATTAGCCAGAGATTCTGTGTGGTATAAGATGCTGTATGTGGAAGACTCAGTAAACAAAGTAGGGACATAAATATGGTCAGTGAAAGATGCAGTTTACAGGCTGAAAAAATTAACTACATCAATAAGAATAAAGTGGTTTTTTTCTTCCATAGGAAAACTAAATTAAGTAAATTTACAAGTGAAAACACTCAGATAGGATGTCCAGCAGAGTCACAAAATTTTGTATGCCTTCATGAAGTGTTTTTCATGCAGTTTTGTAATTTTTATTGTTTTATAGTAAGTGGCTAAGCAATATAGTCCCTGGAGCTTTTAGACTGATTTATTTTATCCTAAGAATGATTAGGTCTGATAGCAGAGGAAAGGAAGAAATAAGCAGATTGTTGCATTTGTTCTTTGTAATTTGGATTCCATAGGAACTCCAGTGAGGAAGTATGTTTTATATAGATACTTAGAAGTGAGTGAAGCAACTCATAGTAAAATCCTGTAAACTATTTCTTTTATTTCTATTTATATTTATCATATTATATTACCTTAATATAATTGTATTTTTATATTACATTATCAATATAATAGTTATCAGACTAATAATAATATTTAATAATATATTAACATTATATTAGTAATAAATAACTGTTATTTAGTTATTGTTAGTAATTGTTTTATTACATTATATTTACATATTTATATTTATATATTTTTAATTTAATATTATATTTCTTTTCTTAATGACTATATAAAGAAATAGTCAGAAATAAAAGAAAAAAAAATCCCAGCTTTGCAGGCAAGGAAGTTATTTTGGATGCTGTGAAAATAAAAGGTGAGGGGGGAGTAACAGCAGTGCATTAATGAGCTCTGAAGGAGAGAGAATGGCAAAAAGAGCTGTTAACTCACCATTGCACTTATGTAGGGATTTAGGTGGGGCTGCACTTGCTACTTTCAAGGACAGTGAGTAAGGGTTTAATTGTTGGTTTTATGAAGACATCAACTGGGATGCCTCAACAGTTTTACTTTGAATATCATTCCCACAGTTTTGTGCAATTGGTAGTATTCTGTCTTTTCTTCCTGACTTTTCATGGTCATGTCACTTCTTTCAGAGTGTAGAAGGTCAGCTGAGGGAGACAGACACCTGGTGTAATGAAACTTGTCATTAACAAAGATACAGTATTGAAAGATTAGCACTTGATATTTAGGTGTTTTTGTTGTGTGATTTTCTTCTCCCCTTTCCGCTCCCACCCCCAGTGGAGAACTTTACTGAAACACGTTCAGTAACTAAAGGATATTTATTTACTTATTTGTTGTTTGTTTAATTAATTAAGTAAAGTTTATTTTTCAGTTTGAAATGGGCTGTGCTTTCTGTACCTCATTCATAGGCAGACACAGAAGTGTGGGGGCGTTTTTTGTGTACAGATACTGTTGCAGTGCTCTGAGAATATGAACTGACATTGTTGCACAGATTGCAAAACCAAACAAATAAAGAACCCCAAGTCAGGCAGTGCCTAGCCTACATGATTATAGCCAAGGAGTAGAGTTATGAAACTCTAACCCATAAATTTGACCTGCTCATTGTTGAAAATGTCATAAAACTTCTAGCTTGACTTGAGGGTCAGTGAGAGAGATTTGTATGGGAATCCCAATAAGAACTGGATTCTTTATTTCTAGTGGCTAACTAGGTTAGTTAGGTTTCATAGATTTTTAGAAACAATCAACAGAGATGCAACTGCACATTGCTTCCAGTAAAAGTTAAAAATACAAGCTTCATGTTTGGAGAGAGAAGGAAAAAACAAAATCTCTATAAACCATAAACTTTATCCCAAAAGAGTGTAAGAGATTTGTGTGCTGTGAATATATTAACTATGCATGCTAATGCAACACTATCAGTACAGTGATCTCTAGCATTATTGAAGTGCATTCCACATTTGAGGCTTATCTAAATTCGTTAATTAAATACTGTATTTAAAATTTGAAAAAGAACGTTTTCTGTGCATTAAGGTGTAACAAGTGTGACACACTGCTTATCTTCTAGTCATCAGCAGTTTGTCTTGAAGTAAATTGTAATGGCAGTCTCTGCTCTTTCCTGAATATTTTGAAAGGCGACTTAAAAAATAGAAGCTAGAAGCTGTAGCTAGAGCCACTGGTAAAAGCAGCAAGGAACAACTGAAGAAGTTTTGTCAAATGTAGTGTTTCAAAGTTTGTATTTGTCATTATAATTAGGAGTGCTTGATCTTTAACTTTTCTAAATATTGGTAGCTGCAGAGACTTGGACTGATAACAGTAGGCTTTTCATTCATAATGAGGTTCTCTAGATGTGCGCACTCTTTCCACTTGAAGAAAATCCCAATGACCTCCACTAGCATGGAACAATATCCATATATTTGGCATTTGGCAGCAGAAGCTCTTTGGGATTCATATCTGATGAAGCATTTTAAAGCCTTCTAAGCTCTAAGCACAGGGTTTTAATCTGGCGCTTTCAAAATAAGACAGTATGTAAATTTTGATAAAATGAGTTGTTAAATACCTTACTGTACAGGTATTGAAAGAGGCTCCTTCCAGAGCATTGGTCTGGATATGAGCAATGCACCATTGCTCCAGCTGAGAGGGATCCAAACCAAAATTGTATTAGCTGTGCATTGCAAAGGAAACAAAAACTTTTGTGCGTTGTTTGTAAAATGCTAAATCTTTCTCCAATGTTCTCATTTTAACCTAGTGATAAGGGCAAATCTGTAGCACAGGAGCGTTGCAACTTGGACAAGTTCAAAGCAATGTCCTACTTGATTAAAATAAGCATTATTTCCCTCAGCAATCCACCTAAAATGTCAGATACATGAGTTGATACTGCCCAAGTAACTAAATATAACTGACATCAGTAACTGTGATTGAGATTAGTAATGACGTGTAACAGAAACTCATTCTGGGTTTGAAACTGCATCTACCTTGCTTGTTTATGTTGTTGTTTGGAGCCACCAGTTCATTTGGCTCTAACTCTGGTGTTTGAGGCCTGTGCTGTGTAAACCTCACATGAGAGGGAACAGCAAAGACCAAAGTCTTCCCCAGCTGAAAATCCACAATCGCAGTTCTTAAGGACAGAGAGCATTATTTCAGACACAAACCCAAACAATTGTGTGATGCAGCATGACTGTAAGCCTGTAATTTCATAGCAGGATTTAGATGCTGTGTGTGGTTTCCAAGGTGTCTAAAGAGAAAGAACTCTCTTAACAGAAGATTTGTGATAGTGGAAACACTTGCTGACTACCTCTGAGTGGGATGGATGTTTTCCATGATTGGAGTTCCAGTCTTTGTGTGATAATGAGGGTACTCTTCCAACACTGAAATCGTGTATCCAACTGCTCTAAAGTGACCATTAGAATTCCTTGCTAATTGAAGCTGTTTATCAAATATATAATGTAAGTGTGGGGGTGGGGTTTTTTCCCTCAAAAATTCAATAATTCCTTGACATGTGTGTATTTTAAATAATTCCCTGACATATGTGTATTTTAAAAGAAAAAAAAAAGTGATTGTGCCAAGTCTGGTGAAGGTGTTTTGGTTTTAAACTACCAAAGAATAATCTGATCTAATCAAAGTAATTGGTGGCATAAGGCATTTTGTCTAGACAAATGAAGATCTATTTCAGTGTTATTACTAGCTTGAAAATAATTTAAAAAATCTCATACACATCACAATTATCTAGTAAAATTTTAGAAATATAAAGCCAAATTTTCCTGAAGTTTCCAGTGTCTGTCTTTTGTTGCTGATGATGTGATGTGTCTTCATGCCAAACGGCCAGGGTTTACCCAGATGGATGTGAGCAGCTGTTCACTCTGTAGGTAGTGACCTTCTGCTTAGATGTATTTCAGACCCTCAAAGGTGTTTGTTTCATGACAGTGCTGTGGAAACATAAAGTGCAAAAGACAGATTTTTAACTAGAAAGTACCATCAAAATCTTACAGTCCCAGAGTGAACTTTGGAAATCATTGCTCCAGTATTTTAAGCCACTGTTTAAGTAATTCATTAATTCAGCTAATGGAAATATTATCAAATTATTTCTTAATAGTTTTATTTAATTCATTTTAGTGGAAAAAAATGGTGTGGAAAGAAACCAAATCTAATTATTTCTGAATGCTACTGCAGTTAAAATCCTCTCTTCAAATAGGATACACTGTATGTTTAAAACAAGATTTATTCTTAATAAAATTTCCTCTTTTCCTGACATAGAATAGAGTTGTCTTTGTCATTTCTTAGATCTGTCATTTTTATAATTAGGTAACATTGATGGACTGTAGCATTTTTGTTGTAAATTCATACATGTGCATATTAGCCATCTTCCTAAAATGAAGCGCCGAGAACATCAGCTTTGAAATATCAGGGACAGATTAGTGTATAAAGTAGGAATCTTTGGAGTCCCTTGTAGTACAGGCTTTAAAATTATTTGTGATGCTTCTTGTTTATTATCAGCCTTAGAAGAAACACTTCTGGCAAAGTTTTTTTTTATAAAATTAGGAATCATCCTCTTGTATATATACAGATATCAGTATATACATTCAGAGGTAAAAATACTGCTTTGTAAAATGTTCTGAAACTGGAATTAAAAGTAGTTACTGCATCTTGGTATTGCTTAGGAGCACAAGAAAGCTACATTTTAAAAAAGGTACCCATGCTTAAATGGAAGTATTCCCTGCATATTCCCTGATTCACAGGTGATTTTAACACATAAGATCCAGAGCCTTAGAGAACTGAATCTTGATTTTTAAATTCAGTTTGGGAGACTAACCCTATTTAAATAATGGAAAACAAGATCATATTTAAATCAGTGGGATGTATCATTTTAAGTAATTCCATTTGTATTTATAGGGGTTTTTTTTACTATTTTATTCAAGCAGTATACATTTATCTTAGAATTTGCTGAAAGACTGAGTAGGTTTGGTAGGTTATAAATACACCTTTTCAAATCTGAAATCATGTTAACTCATTTAATGTAAAATTTTTATTCAGTTCTTGCTAATAATAGTTAATACAGTATGTTGCAAGATCTCATCATTCTCTTCTAGCTATATAAAACTGAGCTATGCAATTTGCAGTGTGAGAGTTTAAATTATGAATTTCATCAGTTGATTACAAATTATTGCTAAAATGATTTTTATAACCATATATTTCTTATGGTATTAATTTTCGCAAATTGCTGGGTTCTGGCAATAAATTTCATAGGAGCCTTAAATGCCACTTGAAGCAGCTGTTCTTCCAGAGTACTGACACTCCTTCTTGCAAGTTTATTTTATTTTATCTCTGCTTAAATTTTCATATTGCACAGTCCCCTTATTTTAAAGCAATATGGTAAAGCAGACTGCTTTAAAATTGGAGGGTTCCCAAAGTTGCCTATTGTTGAGGAAAATAATGGGGAAATGACATTGTGATGTCTCTTACTGGTTTTATATTTGATAAGCAGAAGAGTAACTGTGATAAAGATTTCATGCTGCTGGCAACTTTTATCACAATGACAGGATTGGCATGGCTGTTATATTATATGCAGGTGTACAAGATTTGTTATCCAGGAAGTATCATTGCCAAATGATGACCAGTGAGGCCTAAGATACAGTGACAGCATCTCCAGTGTTGCCATTCATTTCCAGTTACAGGATATTGTGTTTAATTTTAATTGACAGTGCTTTTAAACTCAGATTTGGTTGTGTTAGTGGCAAAATCTTCACTAGGCAGAGACATCAGATAGAGAAGGGTTTTGTGTTCTGGGTTCAGATGCTTTTCTCTCATTTGCAGTTCTCTCAGTTTTCGGTAGTAATAATTACAAGGTGAAATAAAAGAGGCCATTTCAGTAATTTGTAATGTGGTTATGTGTTCATATGTGTATGTATGTTTCAAAATGATAGCATTTATGCATTAGAGTAACTGCGCATTCTATCACGTGATATCCTTACCTTTAGGTGATACAGCTATAGTTGTTACCTGTTTTATTGTCTGGTAAGAAAAATAATGAATAAAACAAATGCAAGCAAAATATTCTCAGGCCCAGAGTAAGATTTACATGCTCAGACTGCAGTTCCCGTAAAGTCAAAGCTAATGAGATTGTGAGAATGGCAGCATTGTGGCAACGTGGATGTAGTTTGGTGGATATTCTTAAAACAAAAAAGTCCAAAAATGCCAAATTATCCTAGCAAACGGTCTTAAATGTAATTCCTAAAAGTCATCCGGGTCTGAGGAAGTTGAATGTCATTAGAGGAGGAAGTGTGGTCCTCTTCATTATTTGGTTTGACCACAGTGTGTATGATGAGAATTTTAACAGGAGGCTGGGCTATTACATACTGTCAGTTTTCAAGCAAGCATGTCATTCTAGGTATTTGTAATTGAGGGGGTAAACTCAGAATTTCTGTGTAAAGAATTAATTTTTTCTGCTGTTTCAAAGTATATTTGTGTAGCTGCTTGTTTTCGGCAGAGTGTCTCTTTTCATATGCTATTTCCCTAATGGAATGCCCTCGGATGAATTCTCTCTTCTGTGAGAATGATAGGTGTTTATATTTTTAAGAATATATTTAAATTTGGCGAGTCCTGACTGATAAACACTGTTCATTTTATCTCCATATTTTATTTCTATAGAAGTATTGTCCGTGATCCCCATAGCTAGAGGATCCAGCAAATACTTACATTTGGTACTTGATGCAAGACTGTAAAAAACTTCAAATTTTGATTAAATAATGTGAGATGAGAACTGAGGAGCAAGCAGAGATAGAGTTTCCACTCCTTGAACCATTAACAAACAGGATGGGAATTTGGGCTGTGAAGTGTGAATCTGCCTCAACCCTTGCTGTGCCTTTTGGCTTTATGTTTCTTAATCTGTCATAGGATTCTCCCATTTCTAATCAATGCAGCATTTCTGTGGTGAGCCTGATGCCCCTGGCTCACTGTGAGTGTAGCACATAGCTGCTAATCCCATATGGTCTGGGTTTGCAGGTTGAGCCTAGAAAGTCTAAGGAGTTGTGATGGTGTTAGATTTCACTATTCAGGTGTCAATTTTACTGCACAGTGAACTCAGCTTGGGTGTGTTGGGACTAGCTATTAGCACACCTAGTCGTGTGCTTATGTTTCTGTAAGTTGTGGCTTTTTCTTCTTTACTCTGGACCAGTTTCTGAGGGGAGTAAAATCAGACTGCATGTTACAGTTCTGACTTTAAACCCTTTGAGTGGTTGCATACATTTTTGTATTGTGAGCAAAATGCTCCTTTTTTGCAGAAATGAGCTGGTGGATATCAATGGAAAGCTTGTTGTGAACTTTTCCTTTTGTATTGGGTCTGGCTGAGCTGGAAGAGTGTTGATAATGCCCCAGTGCTTTGGCTGCTCCTGGGCAGGGTTGGCAGAGCATCAGCACTGTCTCTCAACATTCCCTCATCAAGGGGCTGAGGGTAGGCAAGATCCTGGAAGGGGAGACAACCAGTTGTCTAGTAGCAAGCTCCTGTGTGGGACACAGTTTGTTGGCTGCACTGCTTTTCTCTTTATTTCGCTGAGTTTGGAAACATGTTAACACAAACAGTGACTCTGTGCTTTGCCCTGATGGCCTGGTTATGTTGGGGGAGCTGTCTTCTGTGGACAGGGAGGGAACAGACCTCCTCTTCTCTGCCCGAGGTTGATGTGAATGCTTTTTTAATGCAGGTTCCCGTGATCATTGCTCATCCTTATGAGTTCTCTTTAATACTGTTAATAATACTAATACTGTTGGCACACTGTGGGGTTCGTGAGATCTGGTGTTATTCTGTTGTAAAGGAAAACAAACTTTAGGTGAGGAGATACTCAAATCTGATCTGAGGCATCCAGTTCCTGGCTGGCAGGGTGTGTGGAAGGATTTGGGCAGGTCCCCAGAGTGGTTATCACCTCCTGTTACCTGGGACTTTAAACCTGAACAGGTAACCAACCCTGGCACACTGAGAAAAGTCCTGATAGAAGGCTGCCTTGCCTACCCCAATGAAAACTAGCAGCTTCTCTCCCTGTACTGGGCCCTGGCCTGTGCCTGTCAAGTCACAGTTCAGTAGTCTCAGAGGACTGTAGCACTCTGTAGAGCATTGAACTGTTGAGGCAATAGTTGCCTTAATAACTACTTGGTGCAGGAACCCAAACTGCAGTCGAGGACACGATGGCTGAGACAGGGACTCAACCCAAACAACAACTACTACAATAATTGTGTCAGTAATGGGAAAAAAAAAGGATATGGCAAGCTATGTGTCCATATCATCTATTAGGAAGGGAGTAAGAAGAAGAATTGGAAACAAGAAGAGGGGTCAGATCAAGGAGCTGGTCCTTCAACAAAGATATGGAAAAGAGTGAAACAAATCAAACAGGAAACCAGTTACCTGGTCCCTGACATCATCAGAACTGCAAGACTTGTGAAAAGATTACAGGTGAGTGGATTTCTGCCTGGTAGTTTTGATGCTGGCATAACAGGTCCAGCAGTCAATAGGTTGTGAAGACCAACACCTGGGATCCCTTGCTAGAGATCAGGGATTGCTAGAGATTTCTAGATTCCTCTAGAATCTAGATTCTAGAAATCTCTAAGGTTTCTAGAGAAAGAGGAGTTGAAAAAGAAGCAACAATTAGTAGTCTTGGGAGATGGCTCCTTTCAAGTGTGAGGGCAAGATACCTTTATAAGGAGCATCTTGTGAACTCTCTAGGGAAGTGGCCTCCTGCAGACAATGGTATCCTGTACTTGAGAGAATCAACAGTACTGGAAGTCATCTATAGCAATCTAAAAAGTGGTAAGGTCTCTAAAGAAACAGGGGATGTCTGTTGTTCAATGGCCACATGGAGGAAAGTGGTTACAAGTGCCCCTGCATCATATTCCAGCAGCTTGGTAGCACTGTAGACCTGCAAATGGATTAATCAGTTACAGAGGTGGGCCCATCCTGTCTGTCCAGCACAGAGGAAAATGGATACTTCCACATCCTTGTGGGCCAGCGCCTCAGCTCGCAGATGCAGCCCAAAAGATAAGAGTCGACCCCCCAAACATTTCAAAGCAAAATTCTGGACTATTTCAGTTGTCACTTATGTCAAAATGTGGTAGAATGGTTTGCCTTATGGCTTCAAGGATTAATTGGCAGTCTGGGACAGTGCATATTTCTGAGTAAAGAATTTTCCCATAAGAGGAAAATGTTTCTCATGCTATCTCTAGATTTGCACATAACTTTATTTTCATGTAGATTGCATAACAAAAACAGCATAAGAAAACAGTCTTTGAATGACTTAGGGATAGGGTTTGTTTTTTTTATTATTTTTGTGAGGCATTAATACATAAAGAATTAGTAGGTCCAGGTATTTGAATTTTCCAGAACTGGGCATATATTTGAAAGAGGTGGTTACAAGAGTGATACCACTAAATGTCATAATAGAGAAAGAGGAGAATGTAACAAACCCTAAGTTGCTTGTGGGATGAGATGTAAAAAAAAAAAGGAGGGAAGATGTACTCTGGTTCTTTGGTGCTATCCAAATATTGGAGAAAAAAAGAAGTGAAATAGGTGTGCAGTAGATGGTTCCCCTTTAGTAAGTTCAGTGGGGACTGATCATGGAGCTGAGAAATTTGGATTGGAATTTCTGATGATTAATTAATTCTGATCAATAATTAATATTTTATGAAGTTAGGCTCTGCAGTTAGTTTTATTTAAATTACGCACCTGATATGATTTTATTGGTCATTTGATAACTCTATTCAGCATCACTGTGGTAGACAAAAATGTGTATCCTTAAAGAAAATGAGGTTCTAGTCAGAGTTGACAGTCACTGGAAGGTTTTTAGAATTACACAGTCTTTTAATTTTATATGTCATCTCTGAGGGACATTGAGAGGGGAATAGTTTGTGCTTGAGTTGCTGTCTCTGTGGTTGTGCTGTGTATCCTCAGATGATATTCCCTGGAGCAGAAGAGTTGTATCATTCTGTTTTTGAAAAGGGTTGAAATTGTGGCTGTTTCTAATACCAGAACCAATTCTTTATTATAATTTTGAAACATTCCTTTCTAATTCACAAATAGAAAATCTGAGGGAACATAGGATTAAAAAGTCAGGATCTCTTTCTGACTTGGATAATGACTTGGAGAACAGAGCTCCTAAACTTGATGAAGTTGCACTGTTACATCTCTAGAAGAATGGATCAAAATTAGAATTTTTCGTATTTTCAGTATAACTTAAGGTAGTTTCTTTTATCTTGCTGGAAGCAGCCAGAGATGGTTATTAAAGACTTTCTCTCTAGCTTTCAAAATGCTTGGGGGGATTCAGAAGAACATGGTACTGACCCACTTCTCTTAAGGTGATTTGTAGCTCCAAAGGAGATGTGCCTCACTGCTTTTCCTTTTGAAACACAGCTGAGCTGAGGTCAAGTGTCTTTCGAAGCACCACAGTTGCCAGGAAGAACCCAAGGTCCTGTCTGCCTGATCTAACCTCTTCTGACCAAGCACTCCTGCCTATCTTTGTGAATATACATCTGAGAGTTCCCTTTGTGTGGTCTTTTGTTTGTTAATTAAATGAGTGTTAATGTATTAGATTGTTAGGTGAAAAAATTGTTTTCTTTTGCTCTCCTTCCTTGCCCAGTATCTGAAGAATTACATCCATCAAGACCATACTAATGTCCTGACCGATTAAATGCTTTACAGTAATTCTGTTTAAACATAAATATATAATTATGTTTGTCAATAATGTTTCCTTTCTTATATAGGGACTTTATTTTCTCTGTATTATATTTTGATTTACAGGTCTTTGTTCCTAGGTTAGTAGTTTCTTTAGGCCCTAGGCTAAAAATGAGATATATGCCATTTTATAAGATTTGAAAAGATTAGTATTATAATGTGCAATTAAAAAAATTAAAAAAGTTCTATGAAACACTGTGGTATAAACCTTAACCTTAAAGGCATATTATATAACTTATTTCAAAAATAGAGACTTAAAACCCCCAAAATTCATGTTAAGATTACTTTTAGGTTGTGACAGATGTTGGGCAATTTTAGATAAAAATATGGTTATATTTTGGAGTAATCTTCAAGAGGTACTGGTTGAAAAGAGAGGCCGGCAGTGTAATAAAAGTAACTTTACCACAGAGTCAAATATTCTTTCTTCCAGAGATGAATGCAAAATATTTGATTAGGGAAGATGTAATTTCTGTGGTAGATCACTTGTTTACACACTGCTGAAACAGTCTCGTCCTTGAGCTTGCTCTGTTCAGTCAGGGCTCTCAAAGTCAGCAAGGTGGCTCACAACAGCTTGCAGAGGTGGGATGTTACATGTAAATCCAGCTGACCTAAATTCTACCCAGATCCACACTTCATCTTTTTCTCTTTATTGACTGCCTGTAAGTCTCCAGAACCAAAGGTCTTGGGAACATAAATAGAACACAGACTATCTGAACCTGAGCCTTTTTTCCACAAAATAAAATGAGATTTATTGCATGCACCAACTGGAATTTGTGTCCTCTAACTGATGTTTCACATACAAGTGAATTTCACCCTTTAAAAATGCCTGAGTGTCTTCAGTTCTTAAAAGAGAGGTTTTTATCCTGAAATTTTGGGTTTTCTTTAAATAGCTCAATGCTAAACTTGTAGTAAGTAGAGAAAATTCTGCTTTCATCCACTCTCATGTGACTTTTTTTTTTGGTAAATAAATATCACTAAGGCATACAGGAGCTGTGCCCCAAACAGACAGCACATTTAATAGAGAAACTTGGGATATCTAATCTATCTACACGTCACTTTTATTATCCCTTAATGTACTGTTTTTGTGGAGAATTATATGATAACTTGCATGAGAAGAAGTCATAATAATTTTGCAAAGTCATGCCTGTGAATTCTCTCTTGAAAATAGCAAATGAGTTATTATTCTGTTTTATATTTTAACTTACAGTGATTTTTTTGAAAGGACTATATAAACTTTGGCTTTTTCAACAGGAGTAAACTCTTTAGGGGGAAAAAACCCCATCTTCCAAAATATTTTGTTAAAAACAATTCTATGATATGTCACTGGGCAAATGAAAAAAAGACCGAGGGCAGAATACAACATAATGTACAAACTTCTTTTTAATTCAGTGTTTAATTGCATGGTTGGTTTTGGTGTTATTATTTTACCCATGAGAACATCTGTGGTTAAAAAAATCATAATCACAGAAGGGATACACTTCCCTTTGGCTCTTTTACCTGTCAGTTAAAATTTAACTGAAATGGAGAAGAGTTTTTGCTCATCCTTTGCTCATTTATGTTATTTATCATTAAAATGATTTAGTATTTAACTTTGGTGTAGCTGCCTCCCAGTATTATATTTTCTCTCCCCTCTGAGCTAGTATACTAGCCCCGGTTTTTGTTACCTGTCAGAGGCTGCTCTGGAAAAGCCAGATAGGTTCCAGCTTTGATTTGGTCTCATTTCACATTGTTGCTGCAGATAATTTTGCAAAAAGTATCATCTTTCTTAAGTCTTTCTGTCTGAAAACAGTTTATTGGGTGCAAAATTTTGCACCAATCAACTCTTGAGCCTGAACCAGCCAGGAAGATGACACCATTGAGCCAAGTGAGTTGGAAGTAGACTATCATACATTATAATACGGTAGCAGACATGTATAGAAATACCAAAGAGGATGCTGCCAGACTTTTTTCAGTGGTGCCCAGTGATAGAACAAGGAGCAGTGGCTATAAACTAAACCACAAGACATTTCCTCTCAGCATGAGGAAGAACTTCTTTGCACTGAGGTTGGCAGAGCACTGCACCAGGCTGCCTAAGGAGGTTGTGGAGTCTCCCTGCCTGGAGACATCCAAACCCCTCCTGGATGCGTTCCTTTCTTACCTGCCTTGGCAGGGGGTTGGACTGGATGATCTCCATGGGTTCCTCCCAACCCTGTCAATTGTGTGATTCTGTGGTAATTTCTCTTTTTGTTCCCTTCTCCATACACTTACTAAAAAAACCCCAAACAAACATGATATATATATTTTACTATAAGATCTTTGTGCCTGTCCCTTTGTTTCAGTAGTTTATCTGTGTCCTTTTCCACAGGCTCAGTCAGTGAAAATGCCCCTATGGAATAACCTTTGAAAGAGAAATAATAGTAATGTCTTACACACTTGACAGATGAAAAAGGAATGCTGGAGAAATTGGGTACTTTCCTTCTCTTGCATCCTTACAGGACAGCCAAGCAGAAATCAGTTCCATGCTGGTATTTAATTTCTCTTTATGTTGTAATGGATAGGAGTAGATTTTTCTTGGCTGAATAAAGGTAAAACAAAAAACCCACCTTTTTTTCCTCATACAATTGCAGTAAATACAGTCTTAATCTGCTTTAAACTGCTGACATTAAAAAAGTCTTCTACTTACCATGTATCAAATGTGGCAAAGTATGCCATAATTTGTTCCAGAGATCCCAATGAATTAAAGGCTTTCATACAGTTATTTTTAAAACTATGGTGCTCTAAAACAGTAGTAATAACATTAGAAAATAATTTTATTTCCTGCTTTATCTTAAAGAATGTTTCTCTCTAATGTGGGGAAATTAGGAATTTATAAAAATGAGTTACTGTATTTATTACAAACAATTATCTGTAATTCTAGGTGCATGTGTAGTGGATGCTACAATGAGATCACATATATGTTGATAGAAGACTAGCAAGAAAGCAAACATGCCTTGCCTTGCACCTCCACAGGTGCATGGCAACCTTTTCTTGGAAACCCTCAGTAAAGATCTTTGACCCCCAGATAGAAATAAAAGGGAGGTTCATGGTCAGTGTCTGTGTAATCTTTGCTGTAAGATCAGTAAACGTCAAGAGTACAAAAAATAAAGCAGTGTGAATAACCAAAGAGAAATGCAATGAATTGATGGCATGGAAGCAAAGACATAGAATGTGAATAAAGATCGAATATTTTGAAACATGTGCCTAAAATGCTGTATTAATTAGAAATTGCCTAATCTCACTTTGGACCTAATCTATTCAAATTCTGTTCTTATGCTTCAGTACTAATGATATAACAAGATGTAATATATAAGCTTTGTCAATACAGTTGGATGATTGACTATCAATGGAAAGGAATGATGAGAAGTTCACTTTATTAATCTCGCATGATATTTTCAACTATTATAATGTATGATCTTTGCGTGGTGGTGTTCCTAACAATAAAGAATTATTAATACATCCTCAATGAATAGAGTTAAAAAATGGGTCCTATGCTTATATTTTACTATTGAATTCTTGTTTCCAAATTAAACTGCTGCAGAAGGACAATGACTGTGAATCAGCAGCTGCTGTTATTACAAAATAGGGAATGTCGGTGACTCTGAAGATAGAGTTTTCTAGTCTGTGTGAGATATGTGTTTTTACGTTTATAATCTAGACATTTGGTGTTTACATTTGGATTTTCTAATCACTCTCTTGTATTCATAGTGGACCTATCATAATGCAGAGGAAATCCACACAAATAAATAAATACTTTTCTTCAGTGGCTTGCATATAGGATCTGGTCTTTCCCATCAAAGTCACTGGCTATGCTTAGAGGTAAAAAACTAAAAAAAAAAAACAAACCAGGAACAAATATGGAATTTAAAATCATGTCTTTTTTTCTTGTTGCTTTAGTGAATTTGTTCCACAAAAAGATGCATGGTCTCTACTCTCAGCTGGTGACAGCTTTCATAAAGAAGCTCTGGCTAAGAGTCGTATAATTGGAGCTTTTACAACAGGATTTGCTTTTCTCTCGGTGTGGCAACCCCACAATAACTAGTAGCAGGTAGAGAGCACCCTGGGAAGGTTCATGATCAATGGAGAGCAGCTGAACAAGGCAGCCCAAAGCCAGCAGGATTGTTAAAACCTTTCAAAGGCAAAATCTGTCCTGCATGGTAAACAGCTGGTATATGAAATGTCTTGTTTTTATGAAGATCTCCTGTTATATGGCTTTTCAAAGAAAGGTAACTGCTTTGGAGGCAGAAAGGTCATGGAGAATTTTTGGGCACTCTTTGATTAAAGAGTGTGTTAAAAATCATAAAAAGATGAAGAAAATGAAATTAGTATTAAACAAAAGGAGATTTAAAGAATATCTTAGTAATAATAGATATATAAAGGTAATATGTGAAATATCATTTGGTTTTTCTTAAATGTGTAATAAAGCATAGGTATTTTAGAATAATGAAATGAATCATGTTTATTAAGCAATAGTTAAAATTAGTGAGTTACAGTGTTTTGTTGCTCACACCAGAATTGTAAACACTGTAGTATATGCAGAGAAGGGTGAGAGACATAGAGTTTATAATGTACAATAGTGTGATTATTACCATTTGTGGACTGTCGTCTCTCCAAGGAGACCACATAAGGCTGTTTTAAATTGTCACACACAATTTAAATTGTCACACACCATTCTAGGGATGAGAGGCTGTGATTTATACCAGTGCAAAATAGTCTTCCTTTATCTTCCAAGTACTTCCAAAATAGATGCCAACGATATTGATGGTAACTAGGTCATTTCAAAAGGAAAAAGAGGATGCTAAATCAATGTGTGTCACAAGAGAATATTTGAAATAGTTATAATAAAATTATTTGGTGTTTTCAGTATTAGCCTGTTTTATCTTGACCCCTGGTAGTTAGCTATGTCATAATGTTTCTTCTCCTTGAAAGAACATGTATGTTCACAAAGAGTTCAGGAAGGAATCCATTATTTTTTCTCTGGAGAACTTGGACTGTTATGTTTTCATAGCTTGTTCACTGAGAAATAAGTTATTTTATGAAACATATGCACTTAATGTATTTTATGTATACACACATTAATTCCCCATTATTTCTTGGACCTCTAATGGCAGTGCTTTCGCTGCTCACTGCACTGATATTTTTGCAGAGCCAAGGCCTGTAATTTTGGTTAGCTTCAGTGTTATAATGAAAGGTATAGGTTTTTGCAGGTTGTTATTAGTATCGTTTCTTTCTTCACAAATGTAGAAGTCCAGCCGAAAAAAAATCGAGCTGTAGATTTTTTGATTTTCTTGCTTATTTTTTTCTTTTTTCTCCTTTTCCATTTCCCTACCACTCTGGTCTGTGTTACTTGTAGAATCAAAGCTAGAGCTAATCTTTGACTGAAATTGGTTTGTCTTCCTAAGAAAATAAGTATTTTTTTTCTTTTCACTACTCCAGCCTGCCTTGGTAGATGGGTCAATGTTTATTTCACAGTCTTTTCATTCTGAAACAGAAAATAAGAGGTTTTTGCAGCAAATTATTTTTCCACAAAAGCAATGAATTAAAAGAAAAAAGAGAATACCCGACAATATGCAGTAGACAATATATATATGTTCTTTGCAACTTCTGTCTTCTTTTGCATATGACTCTTGTGTGGTTTTGTGTTATAAAATTGCAAATGTGATACAAATAGATGCTAGATATATACTGGAAAATCCAATAATATTGGTGTAGTGATTGCAAACCTTATTTTAAAGGGAAGAAGTAGCTATGTCCTTTTACCTTTATGCTCCCAAATATTTATTTTTTTTTTTGCTTTGAATAACCAAAATTTGAATTAAAGCATTTTGACTAGCTAAAATATAGTTGCTTCCTCTGCCTGTTCTTTTGTTGTATCTCAAAACTTGTACCTAACTAGGTCAGAAATTTCTTTCATACTCCATGTGAATTCTCCGTGCAGTAAACTTTCTTTGTAGCGAGTGAGAATTTGAAGAACATCTGTAAGATCAGCCTTCCTCTGTGGAATGATTTTGTATCATTGAAGCAAAATAGCTGAGACGTGGCTCACAGCTATTAAAAGATTCTGTTGTGGGCCTTTTTTTGGTCTCAGGCAGCTCCATCACACTGTTTTAAATAAATGAATATGCCATGTTTAGTAGTAATAAAACAGATGGATGCAGAACTTTCATCAAAATGGACTGTATCAGAGTAAAAGTTGTGTGAAACACCTTAGGCTAAGTACCTTCTTTTTCTTTTGTAACTGCATATGCAAATATGTATTCCCCCATATGTTTTTCTTCCAGCAGCTGGGTTTTTTTTGCTTTTATGTACAAATTATTGACTTAGAAAACATCAAAATACTGATCTAAAAAGGCTTGTGGGGAAAAAATACTGTGTGCTATAAACATCTGTAGTGAGAAGATTTATGTATAATCACTACAGGCAATTTTGTTTATATTTTTTAAGGAATAGCTTTTGAGCAATTTACTTACCTGCTGCAATGAATCAATTAATGTGTTACATCTGTGAACAGATTTTGAAGTGTTCACTTGAACATAAAAAAACTCACAAGTCTTAGAAGTCATTATGTTCTGAAACTGACATAGCTTGACATTTTTACAAAAATTATTCTTAATATAATCAGAAATGTTCACTGTAGTCACAAAAAAATAATGTTAATTTAAAAATTCATAATTCTTCCATGTAATGTCTGTAAATGATTGAGGTTTCATTTATAATTATATAAAGTTTTTAGAAACAAGTTTGTTTGTGTAACTTTGGCTGAGTTCTGTGTGTGTGTTGGCTGCATTCTTTTAAATATGACGTGCTTTATGTTTTATGAATGGTTATTGTTCTCTGCTTTCCCCATAGTGATTCTATGATTCCCTGCAGTTCATTAATGGAGAAAGAAGAGTAATACCAGGTGTAGAAATATGTAAAAATAACTTAATTTCCCCTGTGGTTTTTTTTTTTTTTTTAATCCTTACATAAGAAAAATTATGTTGTTCTACATATATGCATCCTAGTCTATTACACGTCTTTCTCTCATCAGGAGATTCCTTAATTTATTGCTGTAGAACTATTTTATTGGAAAAATAAAATCAAGCTTCAAATGTAATGTTTTTACTAGTGAAATGCTGTGCGTTTGACAAAGACAATAATCTTTGAGTGTCAGAATGATAATTCTTTTTCATTTCCCTTGGCCTTGTAATATTCTGGTCTCCAAATCACACGTGACATTGCCTTTTTACCACTAACGTTAGTTCTTCATTGCAAAACAGTTCACACACAGAGATGCAGAGTCATTATAACAAATCTGAGTCCCAAAATCTACTTTGATCTTGGCTGTGATCTCATCTGGCAGACAAGACAGAAACAGGAGCAAGACTACTATGTGATGCTGAGCTGTCTTAACAAATCCCAGCTTGGAGTTAAAGTGTAAATGTGTGTATTCATAAAAGCCTCATGTATATTTTAGAAAGTGGTTTAGGAACAAGTAAACTCCAAAATACAATGCCATCTACTCAATATAAAACAATTAAACGCCGGAGAACCTGAATTTAAGCTACGCTGACTTTTGTTTCATAAATTTGAAAATTAAAATAAATACGCATTTTTTTCAAAAGCAGTGAGCAGGTCACTAATCCCTGTATTACCTCTTGTGGATTCCAAATATGTGACATTTTGTTTTAAAAGTTTTTTCCCTGTATCATGTGGCAATTCTCCACAAGAAAAAAATACCAGTGTTAATAAACAGGTAGGTTTATTTTCATTTAATCACTCTGTAAAGAGTCTTTCCTCTAAAGCGTTTTGCAGGGCGTTGGGTAGAATGCCAGGGAACTGATTACAAAGATATCCACAAAAGAAAAATAGGGGTCTCATAATTCTATAGTGATTACCTAAGCATTAGTGACTGCTGCACATTGTGTAGCAGCACAAGTGTGAATACTCTTTAAAAATTTTGTTGGCTTCAACCTGACAGTTTTATTCTCACATTAGTAAACTGTCTCAAGAGAGCTGCCTTTTTCATGTCTAGAAATTCAGTTACTATTAACTGAACAAATGCTACAAAGCAGACATACTCTTACCAACAACTGAGTTTAATCTCCACATTCCTAAAACTATAGAGCAGCCTGTGTACCTGGCTGCTGAATAACAGAAAATGCTTTCTCGTAAATATTTCAGTATTGTCTGTGAGGGCAAATGAAATCAGCTTTCCTTATTGCTCACACCTACCCACGCCCCACAGTCCGGACGTATTCAGTTTCCAAATGACAAATAAGGGTATTTTTCATTATTAGTGACAGTTTGTGGCTGCAGTCGAGCTTTCCTCATCTAATTCCTGTTGATTTTTGTTATTGACCTTTGCTGCTGTGCCTGCTAAATGGGTACCTAAACTCTGGTTCATTCTAATAGCCCAGATAGCTCTTTTCATGATGAAGGCTCAGGTTTTTTAAAAGTAGTGCCATTTGTGTTGTAGCAGCTTTCTTACCACTCATGCCATCAAAAGGTCTCCAGAAATGACAAAAATACTGCTCTTTTTTTCCCTGCTACCCTCTGTTGGTGGGTGTCTGGTCTCTCCCAGCTGACAGCAGAATAGCACCCACGGTTCCTCCTGGAGGAGGTAGAGCTTTCACTACCGATCTCCCTATTATTTCCCACACGTTTTGTATTTCAGTGTCAAGATAAGTCAGTTCTTTTGTAGGGCAAAGAATGCTTCAAATGAAACATGGTTTATTTTTATTGGTGGTGGCCAACACACTACAGAACAGCTCAGTAGGATTATAGTACAGTTCCTTTTGTACGAAATCAAACCAATGATCCAGCCATTCTTGGTATTCATAAAGGTTTTGATCTCGATATGGCCAGTACAAATGCAGAAACCAAGTGAACAATTAAAAACCAGCACATCTGAAACCTTTGTGAAGATAGGTAGCCAGATTTGAGCTTCATCATTTGTATTAATTTTTAAGTACGGTTGTTTTGTGTTCTTTTTGTGTGTTGGTGACGGTGGGGAAGATGTCAAATTTTATTTTGTGGTGTTGTTTTTTAAGCTGGGAAGAAAAGTTTCTCCACAGGAAACATAAGAGTATTTCCTTTTCCTTATTGTATTTATGAAGGCATTACAAGGTAAGTAAGGTTAAGAATAAAATATAATATCCTGTGAAAACGACAGTAAATTAGAAAGATATTTTATTTCTTTTGAACCAATGGGAGACATATACAAAAAAAATGTTGCTTTGAATTGGCTTGTGGTACTTGTCTTCTGAAATAAAATCTTTGCAATGAAGTATTTTTATTTGTTCTGACATCACAGAATTCTTCAGTTTGAAACTAAAAGAAGTAACATATATGCTAGTGGATTTAGTACTACAATATTGAAAAATTATAACTGAGATCAGAAAATGTGTGGTATATTTAGCAATGGTTAGATGCTTTGATAAGTCTGATAACACAGACTTTTTATTTGAATAAAAGAGTTTTAAATATGTTAATTTATTTAAATTTGCTGATAATATCAATTCAGAATGCCTGAGTCTTTCATTTGCATGGAAGAATGAATGAGAATATTAGTTTTGCAATGCACTTTTTAAAAAACATGCTCAGTTTCTAAATGTGCTTGCCTCAGTGGAGTATCTGCAGTGATTAAAGCCTGCGTGTGCATATGTGCGTGTGTGTTCCTTTGTATCTAGGGAGCAGTTATCCAATTTGCGAGCAGAACTAATTTCAAAATGTGTGTCTGGAGCAGCAAGATTCTTCTCTCCCACACTTGTAGACTAGAAACTGGTTTGACTTCTCTGTAAACTGCTTTTCCCTTTGAAGGCGTTGTTTTTTATTTTCATTTGCTGTGAGTTGCTGACAGTGCCAGAACCCCAACAGCCCATGTTGTGAGTGTTTACTGTTTGCATGATGTCTGCCACTTCAGTGACACTCAGTATTATCTCAGGTTCAGCAGGCTATTCAAATATCTCCATATTTTCAAATACAAATTTAGGAGCAGTTTCTATTTTTTTTTTTTTTCACAAATTTATAATTCATGTTTTCAAATACAACTTTTGTCCTTCAATAAAAATTAAAGTTTACTTACACTGTTTTCTAAATTGGTTGGTGTGCAAGGTGATAAAAGGAGAGGGGAACTCAGGCCTGTAATGTAAGGTTAGTCGCTAGGTCTTAGAAGTTGGGAGTGCTCACAAGATTTATTTTGTGATTTTTTTTTTTTTTAATACTAATGTGGATGATGATATTTGAAAATTTTATGTGTTTCTTACAGATGTGTTTTCTGCAAAGATAACTCTGATTTAATATCATTGTCATACACAAAAGCCACATATATATGTATTTTGTATTACTGTTATTTATAATGCAGGGAAAGCTTTTCAAGAACAAAGTGTCATAATACTATTCAAATAGCTAATGGAGGAAACACAGATAAAGCAAATTGTTATTCTTTCAAAAATAAATTAGATTATGATCTCTGAATGAAGCTCGTTCATGTTACCTTATGGTATGTTCTTTTTTACAGACCTTTCTAAATCCTATAATTTTATTTCAGATATCATAAGCTGAATCATTTATCTACTGTACACTTGTGTGTATTGCAAAATAAAGAACACTCTGCCAAAATTTCTAAGGATATTTTTCCTTTCTGTTCTTTTAGCTGACAAAATAGGTATAATTTAGAACAGATAAATTTCCCGGATGTATTTGAAAATCCTTACAGAAACGAATAATGTTCCTTTTTTTCCCCCTTTTTGTTGTTTTGTTTTCAAATAAAACAGCTCTAAATGCTTTGTTGCTGTTGTGCTTTGGTGGCAGAGCTGCAGCAGAGCAGATGTCTCCACATCAGTACGAAGATCTGCCGTAAAGGCTGTAGTTTGCTTATTTCTTTTACTAATGGAAGTAAGGCTGTAGGTCAAAATTTTATTCTTCGAAGTCAACATCCTTATTATGATTAAAATCTACCACTATTACTATTTCAAAATGTTGTCAAACAGTGTTGATTACTTGGTAACTTGAATTAATTCCTTGGCAAAGCAATGTTTGGTTTGGAGACTTTTTTTTTTTTAATTCTGTAATTTCGTCATGGTGGCCCAATGGCTATTTCTTTTCCCTGCAGTTTTAGTAAACCTAAATGGCAGCAGATCAGCAGTTACTCTGATCCTAGCTAAAATGTGCTATGCGAGATGGTATTGATAATTTAGAGCTGACTTCTTATTTACTAAGTGTAATGATAAATGTGTTCAGTCTTCTTTCCCTCTGAAAGTGGAGAATTGCTAATATGAAGGGATTCATTTATCTTATGTATTGTTGGGGGTTTTTGGCTTTTTTTTTTTGTCTGTGTGTGGATGGTGGTGGTGGGATTTAGGTTACTTTTTGTAAAGCATTAACTTTCCTCTTTCCAGTTTAATTTTGAAGTTTCTCTGCATTCACTTTTACTTACTTCACTGCTGTATGTGGATTGTCTTTCACTCTCTAAACATTAAGATGCCTTACTCTCCTATGGAAAGCAGGAAAATTCTTTTATGAGGATTTGTTCTTTTTTTCATTGAAAGAAAAGCAACTTGGAAAAAGAACTTGTTAAAAGTAGAATGTAAAGTTGAGTTTCTTACATGGGAATGCTGCATCTGAGGGTTGCTCAAGTAATATGTAATCTGAAAGCTTTTCTTGTTTTTTAGAATATCTGAAAAAAATAGAAGTTTCTACAAAACATAAGGCCTTTTAATGATTTTTTAGTACTATCCAATATATAGTAACCCTTTAAGAGTTCTAGGAATCTTCTAGGAATCTTTCCTACAAATCAAACTTTCTAAGAACAGGCACCATCCTTGTCTTCAGCCCTGTCTTCAGTTGCAAAAAGGAAATAGTATTTATCTTCTTTACTGAGAATTCCTTTAACTGTAATCTTTATTGATTTGTCTGTTCAGTGGTCCTTTCACTAGATTTCCAGAAACCTTTTGAATCTACAAAATAGAATAGATTTCACAGTTCGTGTGATGTCTGAGAAAGTGTTTTGTTGCTGGCTGGTTGTTTTTTTTCTGTTTCTTTAGGGCTGCTCTCCTATAGTTTCCATTATGAGAAACAATAAATAGCTTATCAGCTTTTTATAAGGCTCATGATTTCTGTAGCCCACCAAGCAGAAGAATCTTGAGGCTGTTCTCGGCAGCTTTTCATGTCTTTGATCACCTCTGTTCCCTTTCTTCATACAAGGTTTTAGCTTAATTTTAGTTTAGTCATGTGTTTTTGAGAAGGGAATGAACAATCTACAGTACTCAAGAAGGTCAGCCACTGTAGTTATACAGTTACTGGCATAATATTATTCTTTCTTCCTTTATAACAGTTCCAGAAGTTTTTTATCCTTCTGGCTTCTACTGAAAAGATATTACAATTTCTGGGGTTTTTTTTGGCTAAGAGATAATAACAAACTTACAACTTATCGTAAAACTACCATAATTATGTTATCAGTGCTCAGTCTTGTTTCTTGTTCTGTCAACCCCTCTTTTCCATTTAGCTTTCATTTTCTTTATTATAAATAATTTCTAATCATTATTAAACTTTGATGTGATATTACACTTGTTCATATCCTTTGCTGAACTTACTGAAGAATGCAGCAGGGCTCAAGAGTGATGCTGTAAAACTTATGAATGTTGTTTATTACGGAAGGGACCAGAGATTGTTCTCTCTGCTTTCCCATCACTAATACATAATTTTCCATAAAAATATTCTGCATTTTATTTCATGATAAATTAGTTTCTTCAAGAATTTTTGAAAAACTGAAATAATTTTGGGAGTTCTTCAATAAGACCAACATGTTCTTTTCAGCTTTGCAGAATCTAAGTATATTTGTCAAAAACAACTTCTTTCCAGTACTTACATTGAACATAAAACACCACCTGATGTGCTTTTCTGGTGGATGCAATTTACTAGACCTTTAAGTTATTTGGGGTTTTTTTAGAAAAGATGTAGTAAATTGTTTTATAGTGCTGTGTAATATGCACATGGTCTAATTATCAATAGAGGTGGTACTGCATTTCTGCTTTCCAGAGGTTTCTGTCTGCTGGCTGTGTATTTGCCTAACAAGGCAAAAAACCAACATTCTGACTTGACAGTTCTAGATAAACACTGTAGTGAGGTCTCTTACTCCATCAGTGTCTCCAGTGAATTATACCACTGGCAATACAAACATTGCCATCTTCAGTAGTTCAGTGAAGACAAAGAGGTTTCTCAGAGCTAACCTGCAAAAATATATGTCATAGAGGTTCTCTGTGTGACTATTTGAGTGCCTTTCGTGGGCCTGATGTGGTGTGGTTAAAAAAACCTTTGAAATCAGTTTGGTCTATATATTTCTTGTATTATTAGGTATTAAAGAACCGTGGTTGTAACCTGGCATTACAAGAAAACCCACCACAGGATGTAGAAGACCCTAAATGATAAAAAAATGCTCTTTTAAACATGAAAACATTTAATTGAATATAAATAAGGAATTGTCAGGCTCGTAGTTAGCTTTGCCAGGAGGAATAAACTCCTTTAGCCTAATAAAGCATTAATATCTCCTCATTAACATTAAAGTATTGCTGT
Source organism: Cisticola juncidis (assembly GCA_013400215.1). Taxonomy (NCBI): domain Eukaryota; kingdom Metazoa; phylum Chordata; class Aves; order Passeriformes; family Cisticolidae; genus Cisticola; species Cisticola juncidis. Next base: position 152,938 of record VXBR01011467.1, read on the forward strand.
GAATAATTGAAAACTTTAGATTGTCATCATCCTGTAACAGGAAAATATTTTCTATTTCTTTATAAGTAAATAGGATTACAGTAATTTTTCTAGATTTTTTTTTGGTTTCTCTCCATCTGAGGTGCTCAGCATAGATTTATCCTGGTCTCAGTGCTGTTTTTTTTTTTTGTTTTTTTTGTTTTACTAGAAGCTCTAAACCAGTGTGACTAAGGACATAGCCTGAAGCTTACAGTTTCTGTAGCTCATTACTATTCTTCAGCATCAAACATGCATATAACATAAAGCAAGTGTATTTCCAGTTTCACTGCCTCTCTGCTTTATCTGGCATCCTACAGCTAAAGACAGCTTCACAGAAAAGACTGTTTAATGGAAATGTTTGAAAATGTACAATTTTAATTATTATTATTCTGCATGCCATAAACATGTAGATTAGAACAAATAGTTTTCCTATGTGATGTGTTTGTTGAGAGAGTGTTCTAGTATAGGTGGTCTGATATTTTAATCACTTAGGACCACATTTAGTCAAAACTATAGACAGACTGCTGTGTTTGGATAGCAGATTAAGACAGGCTTCCTAACTTGTTCAGATAGCTGTAGCAAGAGAGAGTGAAGCACTGTGCCTTGTATGTCAAAGCAGAGAAATTGCCTGTGTTTGCCAGAATTTGTGAGAATCATCTTCAATCTTGTAATTCATAGCAATATTGCTCATCCTGAAATGTTTGGTACCATTGTATACAGAGTCGTTAAAATTCAGCCTGTGAAAATGTCTCTTTATAAGCAAAGTCACGTATAATTAACACTGCAAGCTCATTTTAGTGCTATTGTTCTAGTTCAGCATTTTTCACTCTAAGAGCATTTGCTGTCTTCATAGCTTTTGGGTTTTGGCTTAATTAAAAAAGTGTTATATGAAAATATGTCAAATATATATATCATTACCAGCTGGAAATCCTTTAACTTAATTAACTTCTGTGCATTTTGCTCATGTGTTCACACACAGCTTTTCACTTTTTCTTGCTTGTTGTATGAGACAGCATTTCTTAGGTCAAATGATACCCAGGGACATACAGAGGGACAGTAAAGTTGTAGCCTGGGAAGAAGTGCTTTCTGGCCCACACTGTAGGGATGTTGCTTGAGGATCCTAGAGACTAAATCATGAGTCAGGAAATCCTGTTTATGGTGATCCTGGAGTTCTCCAGGTTGACATCACTATGATACGTACAGAAATTTACGCACTGCAACAGAAAACTTGAGGTCAAAGAGTATCACATTGTCTTTGGGAAGATTAGCAGATCAAGATAAATTTGGGAAAGCAAGTTCTTTTATGTTTCTGAGAGATGTAGCAGTTTTAATATTTTGTGTGGGAATACTTTGCTGATGGTAGCAGACTTCCTTAAAATCACAGGACCGAAGTAATTTTCCAAAATGTTATACTAAATCTGTGGCCAGAGGGAAAACAAAACCAATTTTTTTAAAAGTATCTTTTAAAAATTATTTTACATTCCAGGGTCTGGAGTGGGTGGTTTTTGAATTTTTTTTTTGTTAATTGGGTGTGGGGGTTGAGGATATGTAGACTTCTTGTTTCTTTGGGTGGTGGGGGTTTTTTATGCATCTGTTGGATAACGTAGAAAGTATGTTTGTGAACTGGTTAAATGTAATGCCATATGAGAAATTAACTTCTGCATTAGGGATATCTTGACATTACTGGGATTTTAAATACGTGTGCTTTAAATGTTTATGCAAAAATAGTAGGGCTTTTGCTTTGTGGGGTGCTTTCCCCACTTCATAAGAAGCTACGGTGTTCATAGTCTATGGTTCTTAAAGCAGCTTGGAAGAGGAATAGAAGGGAGACATGGTACGTACTCTCGCTGCTAATCATTAACAGGAAATAAAATAATGGGACGGGAAAAACACATGGAGGAAGCAGGACAAGAGGGATATAGTATGCTGGCAGTTTTTGCCAGCCCAAATGGAACAAGATGGAAATCTGTCTGCCTGAATTGAACTGTGAAAGGGAAGAAAAATATATAACTGTGTATAAATGCCACCTTTCCCATATGAGATAGGTTGTCTGTGTGTAATGGAGACCAGAGAAACAAGAATTATGTAAAAAAAGTTCTTTATTTTGCTGAAAGCAGAGTGATTGGTAGAGTAATTACCTTGCAAAGGGCGGTGAAATGAGCACTGAGGAAACAGATGTTACAGCAGTAATCTGTTGGGAGTCCAGAAACTCGTCAGTGTGAGCAATAGTCCATTGGAAATGACTGAGAAAAAACTGTAATTGTATTGCAACACTTACTAAAGAACTGCACACAGATTTCTCAGTTATTTTCTCAAGTGTTGCCAAAATTTAGCAGTACAATATCTTCTGTATAAGGTGTATTTCAATTTGATAATGAGCCGCTAGTTTATCTAAATGACCCCAACAGAGAATGCTGTGTTGGGTATCAACAGGTGAACAAGTTTCAAGATTTGACTTAGCAATGTGTTGAAGTTTAAATCACACCTGTAAATAAGGAAGAAGACTCAACAAGTAGATTGTGTGTGAAGGGGCATTTTTATTTTTAGATTTTCTGAGTGTTTTTTTTTCCGCTGGTGAGGTTTTGGTCCTCTGTAATCAGGACAACTAACTTCAGGTCCAGAAATTTAGAAAAACGTAAAATTTTGCTCTGAAATTACTTCATTATTGTGTCAGGACTGGAGACAGGACTGGAGCAAATGCTATATCCATAAGATTATTATCAGTTCTTAACACTTCTGCTTGCCCATGGCTATTCGGTCCTAATATTACTGCACCTGGCACGTATGGGCCTCTGTGTCAGTCTAACTGGAAAATAATAAAGTCCTCATATCTGTTCACACTGATACAAACTGATAGTTTGCTGTTGCAGTATTTGTTCAATTCTCTGTGAAGAGCTTCATTGGACTAATGGTACTTTTCTGATCCTTTTTGGTAGTGGCTTACTTGTTCTGCTGTGTTTGCACGTTCAGTTTTTTGATCCTTGCAAAGACAAGAACATACTGCCATTGTTTGCACCTTTTTCCAAATTTGAGCACTGCTTATATCCTTAGATTTGTTTTCCTTACTGCTGTTTGTGTTGCTTGACATATATAAGCTAGGATTTATGTCTTCTGGTTTAAATGTAGATTTTTAATCCTTTTTACTTTTCTTTCTCAGGAATATTTCTTGCAGTACTTTGCATTATATGTCCACAGCATTGCCCATAGCACAGAGAGGTTTCTGTCAGCTTCCTCATACACATTAAACAAGAACTGATGGCTGTAAACTCTTGCAAAGTAGTGTAATATGGATTGTATTTTTGTGTGAATTTCCAGACGCAGTTTCAGGCTTTGCCTACTTGTATGCTATTACTCCAGAACAGGAGTTTTTTTGCAGGTCCGGTAAACTCTTTTCCCATAGCCTTCTCGTGTCTCATTGGGTCTCAGGTTGCTTATAAGATCAGAAAATGTCAGCACACTTGTCTGTCACATTCTGATAGTTTTTGACACATAATGCCAGGATGTGTCTCTCGGAGTGTTTTGGGCCAGAGCAGTCTGGTCATGTTTCATGCACTTGGCTAGACTGGAAGATTTTTAGGCAGATGGCAGTATTTCTGAAATTTAACACATTTTTAACATGTTACTTTTAAGTTAACTGATACCTTAGTCCCCATTAATTAAAAATAAAATGAAAAAAAAAAAAGAAAAAGTGCATTTGAATGAGTTCTATGTTCATTGAGAAGAAACATTATCTTTTTACTGGTGCCCAGTAATAATTTGAAATATGATGTGAATTTGCTATTTTTCCCCAAGAAATTTCTGTTCTTTCAAAGACAATTTTACTTAATATTCTAATAGAATACTGTTTCAGCTTTCTATTTCCAGAAATTGCATAGAGTCATGAAGGTTGACTTAATAGTGCCTATAATCTAATCTGAGTATCATGATTTCTGCATAAGACAGGAACCACTTCCAACAAATAGTCTAAATATCCCAAGCCTTGTAGTAGTACTCTTCTTGCCTTATATTCTGAGTATAAGTGATCACAGGGTCAGAAGTATAAATTGTTTTAGTTTGCAGAAAGATTGTTTCTTAGACACATGCGAGTTTTTGCATGGTAATGAAGCAATTTGTTGTTGTATGTTAATCTGTCATTTTTCTATTTTAAAAGTATAATGAATGCTTCATAGTTGAGGTTGAAATAAATTTGCATAAACTGTTATGGGTGAAATTCATGAATCTTCCTCTTTCTGAGTTTGTAATGAGACATGAAAATTCTAATGAGACTTTCTAAATGAAAGAAGTTCTTCATATGATGCTATGAATGTAGCTGTGAAATGTGTTATGAGAAATGGAACAAAAATAGAACAAGATAGTTTTTCTCTAATAAGAGATTTTTATAAACAATCAACCAACCTTCCTTTTTAGGACAGCTTCTTTTACTGTTTCTTCTCTTGTTCCAAACTCCATTGAAGTCACCTTTGGAAAAAGATCAGCAATGGAGAAATCAACTGGAAATTTTATAAAATCCTTTTTTATAATTTTTTAATATAAATCCTTTTTATAAATAAAAAAAATATTAGCTTGTGATGTGAGACAGGGAAGACACTTACAATACTTCAGTCAATAGACAGAGGCATTTGCTGACTTAATGTAAAAAAAGGGCCAAGGTATGGCTTAAAGTACTGGCACCCACACTGTGACGTTGGTTATGTCAGCTATCAGTGCATCAACAAGAGTCAGGGCTTAGACTTGCTGGTCACCACTGCCAAATTTGTTTTGAGATGGCTGTATTGATTTGAGGGTTTGGAGAGTTTGGCACCTGGTGTATCAGTTAGTTTTGGGAGCAGAGAATCACGTCTCAGCAAGTTTACTTACCAGTGTAGATACAGGTTGAATGAGGGACTTCAAATAATCAGCTCACCTTTGTTCATCCTGATTAGCTAATGGTGAATTTGTGTACTTCCTATTCTAGTTCAGTGTACACAATGTAAATACTGGTTTCTTTGAACTGAATTTAAAACTTGGACCTGTCTCTGAATTTAGCTTGTAATTTCTGAAAGATGTTGCTCACAGCATTATGTGCTCAAGCAACCTATTTATTGTAACACAGAGAATAAGAAAATCTAGGTATGGATTATTTTTTTAAGTGATGAGCAATAGCACAGAAGATGATTTCTATTATGAAAGACTGTTGCAATTATAAGATATCAATCAAATTCTTCAATGTCATAAATATTGACAGAACAGTAATTTGTTTTAAAATCAAGACATTCCTAAAGATGATGCAAAATGAATGAATATCAAAAAACTTGAGTTACTGGACAATTTTCTAGAAACTGTTGTGTAAAAAGAACTGCTGAATCCATGCTGTCATCTCTTCTCAATGATGCCTGGTGTGCCAGCGCAGCTAAAAGGGTACATTTATCTCCCTACACCTCATTTGAATCCCTTATTAATGCTGACATCTGTTCAAATCTTAATTACCACATTACCGCAAATAGTCCCTTGTCAAATCTAACCCAATTTAAAAATAGCTCAAAAACACAAGTGCAAAATGTGTCTCTGTGTAACACAATGATGTTTTATTAATAAAGTAAATGGATACATCATTTGCATACTATCAGACCCATCAAGATTACAAAACTTTTTATTCAGTTCATAGCAATTTTTTACCATTACAATTTATATTGTTTATAGCTTTTGTATATATGAAAACTGACTCAAATGAATTATACTTGGAAAGATATCCATTATCTTCCTAGAAAACTGTTTTTGTTTGATATACAGTTTTTTTGTGGTTGTCTCTATCTGATATCTTGTACAGAACTGCAAACAGTATTATTGAAAAAAAACCAAAAAAAGAAAGACTAAAGTTTTTTTGTGCTGTTTTTATGATACATAAATACTGAGCACATTTTTATGTATTTAAAATGAGTAACTGAGTAGCAGAACCAGAATGTTAGCATACTTCCCCTTTAAAGAAAAAAGGAGTAAATCAATGGCCATTATGTGCATGTTTTCAGATGCGTGAAAAGACCTTAAAGATCTTTGCTAGGTCTGTGTAGCCCCAGATGTGCCAAAAGTTATCACACTGTTTATTTTTTTCAATAATTTTGTTTGAGCCTTTGCACAGTCTTGTAGCCTTTACATATCAGGTGAAGTGGCAAGATCTTAGACAGTCAAAGACAACAAAGACAGTCAAAATTTGCCCATTGGGGTTATGTAGATAAACTGTAGTGCTTTCAGGTGTCTCTAAACCCTTGATAAGCTGTAAAAGAGGTGTAAATAATCTCAGAGATGTTAGGCTAAGAATATGGAGTGCCTTTTGGAATACTGCTCATCTGATTGTAACTAAACATAAAACAAAACATGTGAAATGGACAGGGAAATAGTATCTATGTAAATCTGGATTTCCTGCCTGGCTTTTAGAGATTGGTTACCAAGGCTAGTATCCAATCTGGTATTGTTCAGTATCATGTCATCCCAGCTGTTGACAAAATAACAGCTGTAGCTGAAGCTTATAAATTGCCCTTGCTACATGGGTCATTGCTTTAGTGAAAAGTTTTGAGGCAAAATCTACCAGATTGGATTTGAGACTTTGATAATATATAAGGTTTGTATTGGGTTCAGCTCATATGTGCAAAGGGGCTTTATTAATAGTTCTATCAAAGCTAAGAATATCAAAATCCAATCACTTTGTAGACTGTCACTATAAAAAAAATCAATCATTTTTGTGTCAAGTTAAATGAAACTGCTTCAGAGCAGGACAGGAAGTTGGTTGCTTCCAAAGGGAATGTTCTGAGCAGCTGAAGGAATTCAGAAGTTAAAGTCTGAAATGCAGTATCAGGAACCACTTCCAGCCAGTGCACCGAGGAAGTACTTTGTGTTGAAATAGTCCAAAAATTGTTTGACCTAGTGTGGTGGGTTGACCCTGGAACAATACAAGGTACCCAGCCAAGCTGCTCTGTCACCTTCCTCCTCATCTGAACAGGGGAGAGAAAAAATAATGAAAGACCCAAGTGTCAAGATAAGGCAGGAGGATATCACTCACCAATTACCATCACGGGGAAACCAGACTCAGCTTGGAAAATTACTTTATTACTAAAATAATTCCTTCCACAGGCTCAAGTGTGGGATCCTCTGTCCATGGGACCACAGGCCTTGCCAGAAGCCTTTTCAAGCCTTACCTGTCATAGCCTCTTTTGGGCAGAGCAGATGAATCCTGGATCCCTCAGTGGGCTGCAGGTGGAAACCTGTTGTACCATAGACCTCCATGGGCTGCAGGGGCGCAGCTGCCTCACTGTGATCTTCACCACAGGCTGAGAGGGAATCACTGCTCCTGTACCTGGAGCTCTACTCGCGCTCCTCCTTTACTGACCTTGGTGTCTGCAGGGCTCTTCCTCACATTTTGTCACACAACTCTCTGGCTGTAGTTGGACAGTTTTTCCCTTTTCCCCCTTGTCACATCTGTTATCCCAGAGGTGCTGTCACCATCGCTGATGGTCTTGGACACTGGCAGGTCCATCTTGGATCCAGCTGGCATTGGCCCTGTCAGACTTGGGGAAGCTTCTCACAGAAGCAGTCCTGTAGCCCCTGGCCATGCAAACCCAAATACACCCAGTCAGATGCTGATTTCTGGTTCATAACCTTGTGGTGATAGAGAAATGAAGATGTAAAGTATTTGCTTTCTGAAAAGTCTCTGTAATACAGAAAACCAGTGGTTATACAGCAGTGTTGTTATGTTACTTTTATGCATCATCGCGTCATTTTGTGGTTCTTCAGTTAAGGCCCAGCTGTCTCATACAGAAAACAAATTCTGTGGTGATCTAGATGAGATTCAGAGGATTTGTAAGGGGGGGATCTAAACATTTATGAGGTGGGGAATGTCATCTCTGTTCTTTGAGTTGTTTTCCATCTGTAAAAACCAAATACCTTTTAGATATTTTTCATCTATTTTTTTAGTGAATTATATGAATGTGGTCATCGAGAGATGAGCAGTGTTGTTAATCAATGTTAGTGACAGTCAGTGAGAATTGTTCAAGTAGTGTCTGTGCTGTAAGAGCTCAGGACAACACAGTGTAAAAACTCATGTGTTTTTAAACACATAAGCACTCTTAATTACTTTTCTGATCAACTAAATAAGTTCAATATTTGTATCTTGCCACCGGGCAAGTTTCTAAATATATACATCTTCTTGTGAAAGTAGTGTACTGGAAGCAACATAGTGCTAAGTTACTGTAAATAGGTAAACAGATGTAAATGTTTATTGTGCAATTTGAAGCGAGCTATTCCAGCATTACAGATTGTGCCCTCAGATTGCCTAAACTTTGTTCCTCCATAATGCAAGTTTTAATTGTTGTGCTTTAATTTAAAGGTAGACCACAAATAGAATGTTATGTTGCCTTCTAAGTTTATGCATACATTTATATTCAGTTTGCAGGTTGAGAACACTCATACATTCCTATAAGGATGTAAGTGAAAAATATCTTCAGGTAACCTTGTGAACAAAGGAAAACCTAAGCTTACATCTTACATTTCCAGTTCTCTTCAATATGTTTTAACTTCATCTTCCAGCTGACTGTTAGAGGACTTAGATGATGATGTTTTCGTGGAAGGTTTTTAAAACTGAGATCATGTCTTTTGAGGAATTTGATGAATGTTGGTATAGAGATAATCTATTGTGTATTGAGAATGAGGCTTTGTTTGCTGGCTTGTCAAACATCAATAACATTGATTTTCTTCAGCACTGCCTTTTGAGAATAAAAACTTGGAAGAATCTTGGAAAGTTTTGAATGGGATAAATCAGTGAGCTGAAAAATCAAATAATGTCTTTCACCTAGAAATTATGGTTACTTGATTTATTAGAAATAAAAAATTATGACTAAATTATGACTAAAGATCATTGCGGTCTTTTCTCATCTCCACTGTCAGTACAAAAAGAACACGTTCTCCTAATTTTCTCACACTCTTGTGTGTACTGGAAATCAGTGATTTTAAAATAGCTAAAGGAGCGCAGATCTGCTGAATGTAAGGTGATCTATCTCAGTCAACTTTTTTTCTAATGCTAAAATAATAGCAAACAAGCATTTTCTTTTAGTTTTCCATATCTTTTTGTTCTAGACAAATTAACTTATTTCTGTGATTCTATGCACGCTAGATTCCTTCCTCCAAAGACAACACAAAGCTCTGCTCTCTCACTCTCTAGAGAAAGGGACTGAAGGGTGGTGCATGCTAGAGAAGCAGGGTATCTTTATCTTTGGGAAGCTGGATCTGTGCTCAGTTGAACAGTTTTTTTTAACTTAACGTTCCTGTGTTATAGACTACTTGTCTATAAGTAGTGTAAGAATGATTCCCGGGCTGTTGAGTACTTTCTGGTTCTGGGTATTTTGCTACATTTAGTGGATAATTTTGTTTTGTTTATTCTAGTGCAGTTTACCACCACTGTACATCATTGCCTGAGTGGAATTCTCTTCTAGTGCTGAATGGCTAACCCACAATTAATGAGCAACATCTGTGATTCTCAAGCAAAAGCAGCTGAAGCTTACAGTCAGTCTTGGATTACCAAACCTTTACTATGTATAATTTCTTGATAGTAAAAATTCCACTGACCTTTCTCATCCGTAGCTGGCTGCTGGGGGAAATAATCTGTTTTCACATTTGAATGCAGCAGATTTTTGATAGCTGGTGAAAACAGAATGTTCAGTGATGCAGTTTAAGAGTTTAAACGTTCCAATGGATATCTACGTAATTGCTTGGTTTTCCCTCTCAGAAGCAAGTGAATGAGTCAAGAATCAGGCAATCTGTACAAAATTGTTTTCTAATTGTTGAGCCAACTACTACAAAATAACCCCCCCCTCAAGCCCTTGTAATTTCTGTCACCTTGCATTTTCTTTCATGGTCCTGTCAAGACCATTTAAGACCAATGCCTTTTATCAGTCTCAACTTGCTATCTATCATGAGTGCTCAGATCAATGCCATGTACTCTACCTCTAGAGGAGATCAATGTATTTTATGCTGAAAACTGAGCTTTTATCAACACTTTTCTTTTAGAAATGGTAATATAAGCCTGAAGCACTGAGGACCTGGCTGAAGGCTTAGACACTTGAAATGAGCAGCAAGTCCACTGCTGTATTTGTAGTGTGTTGTTTCTGATTGTTATGCCTGTTGGGTGGGTTGCTTTAAATGTGTGATTCTTTTTCCGTGTTTTCATGTGTCAGTTTCTCAGAAATTTGGAGAGGCTTTCAAAACAAAGTGAGATTCAGTAAATGTGTAGATGACATTCAGTGACTTTTGATGTGTTAGAAAGGATGTGAATTTCTAAAATGGAAAATGGATCTTTAGATTTTATTTCCCATCAGTGAAATATTTTGGTATCCTGGTCCTTTTACAAATACCACAAAAAGTTTCATATCACTGTATTGAGAAATACAGTCTATATGTCTCAGCAAGTAATTGACCGATTATCTTCTCAATCTGCAGTGATCAGAACTGATGATGTATGAAGTCAAGTTCTGAATGTATGTTTTTCAAGACTGGCATTCCAAAAGTTACTGCAATGTGCAGAGCTGATCATTGGAGTCCCTTGAATAAGAACAGGTTGTAGAATCTGCTTTACTGAGGAGCAAATGCTTTGTCAAGAGGTTGTTTTGGATCCATCATATTTTCCTAAAAGTCTTAAAAATTGGAATGCCTAGATGGTAAATATTAAAGCTTGCTCTTCCACTAACAATTAGCACAATAATTGTATGGTCTGCACACACTTTAGGGGAGAAATTTACTATATTTGTGATGAATCTTGCTGGTCATGACTTTTCTATAGAGGTGTCCTCAGCTGATAGAAATGCTTGTGTGACCCAGTTAATTGATTTCTGAGTCAGTATCTCAACACAGGGGCATGAAATATCTGTTGTTCCTCCTCTGATGATTGTTCACCTTTGTGTACAATACTGAAAAGTCTCTGATTTTATTCTTGACAATGATCTGTTTCCTGTAAATTTATGTTCTATCCCTATACCTTGGGTAATGTAATAGTATACACATTCCTATCTCAGTCTCCAATCATGGAACTTGTGTTACTGGAATTACTTTTCTGAAAGGACTGCTCATTCAGCATTGCCTATTGCAAAAATAATAATTCGAACTAATTATTCTTTGTTATTTGGCTGTTAATTTGATTTGATACCACTTGCAGATATTGAAAATTTTTCTGTATTTGGCTTCTTTTCTAGATATATTTGTTAACTTTCTTTCCAATTCAGTGCTTTCCCAATGCTGATGAATATTCAGCCTCTTCATTCTCTTCTTATTCGTATTCTTTGATATAAAGGGAATATCAACTCATTCATCACAGAGGCACAGTTGCCTCTGGCTTCTCAAGTGTGTATTGCTTTTCTTTCAATATAGAGTATGTGCATTCTACATTCTTGTACACTCGTGGAATTTTTTTTTTTTTTGTTCCTTTAATATGATCATTGAATCCCATCTTCTCTGTTTAGGATTGTTTTTTCTGAGTATCTACCTACCTGTGCATATGCAATATTGTAATTTATAGATGTTAATTCATAAATATTTACACATGGAAGTTGTTTTCTCGTGCAAAACATTGCCCCTTGAATTCCATCTTTGCTTTGCCACAGTTTTTTCTTTGACTACCTCTGGTCTTGTCACTCTTGTCACTTCTTTTTGGCCTTTAAACAACATCCTTAGGCATAAATAGGGAGAGAGCTCTTCCACAAATTCAGATTATGTTTATCTAGTGGAACATCTGTTTATTGTTGCTGATCATGAATTTTTAGTTTGTACTTAAAAGGTTGGGTTATCTTTTCTTGTATCTCTGAAAGATGTTCATTACAGTTTTTACTTTGACATTACAGTAAGCAAATAACGTCAGATTGGAAAGCATCACAAGATCCATCTCCAAATAAGAAGTTTTCAACCCTAGGCATCAGATTCCTATTTGCTGCTGTCAAAGACAAGGCAAAGTGTTGGTCTTCTATGCAGTTGTGTATATAAGCTTATTTCTTGAAACAAAAGATGGAACTAATTTTTAGAATATTCTTACTAATGCAGTAGTAACACTCATTTGACCAGTTTGGACAAAAAAAATCAGTTTATAGTGTCTCTTGGAGCTGTAGATACCATGTTTGCAGTTTAGATTAAATCCCACTTTGTTTTCTTCACCTCTGAGAAAATAATTCTGTGTTACATAGCCAAAAATAATTGGTGCTATATTCTCTTTCCATATGTAGAACACCAGTTTTAAGTCATTATTATTAACACTAATCACTTCATATTTAGGTATTACTATTCTTGAGTAAATGTACAAATATTTAAAAGAAACATGGAAGTAGTAGCTTAGTTAAAAATACTTTTACTTAGGGAAAAATAGTTACACTAGAGCATTATTACATGTGGTATTTTTCATGACCAATTAAAAACACAATTTTTGATTACTAAAGTGTATATATTTTTTTACTCCATGTAGTATACATTAGAATTAGTAATACAGGAAAGCATGTGTTGCATTTAGGTTGTTGAGATTACTGTTTAAATTACTATCTTCAGTATGTAGACAGCACCTTCTAGTTTATGTTCTCTTCATTTCATTAGTTATGAGGAAAAATTATTTTTATTAAAATGTAAATAATTTGCTAGAACAGCATCACTATATGGGCTGAATAAGTTTCATTATATGCAAACATTTTTTGTTTTTGTGGCTTTCTTATTGATATGAAATACTTTCTGGATTCTGTTGTATTTTAGAGATTGTTTTTCATATAACTATCCAAGTAATGGGGCTTTTGCTGTTTTTCTCTCTTCAGTTTGTCCATAATTAAGCATGTTTACTGTTATTAGTTGTCTTTATGCAAAAAAACCCTCTTTATTGACTTTATTGGTCTATGATGCCTGATACTTTATATACTGAAAGTGGCAAGAAAATTTCCCTAGCTGTCAGCATTCGTAAGGAAGATCAAATAGTGCATCTCCCTCCTACTGTGCTCGAAGTATTCTGTCTCATAGGAAGTCACAAAATAATTTTCAACAGTTTAGAATGGATGAAGAGAGTTTTTTTGTTGAGCCTGCAGGTGATAGGTGTTCTTTTCAAGATAATTGTAATGCTTTTCTATGTCCCTAAGCATGAGGTCATTCTTAGCTCCACTTGAAAAACTGTATTTGTCCATCAGAGGAAGCTTTTTTCTTGTGCTGAGGGTGACATTGCTGAATGTAGACCATTGAATATAAATGCAGTAAATCATAAAAAAATGTTACTAACCTTTCTTTTTGATCTGTAATTTATGCTAATCTGGTTATTTATGTTTCTTTGATTCTCAGAACATTGCTTCATTGCAATAGGTTCTCCATCACAGGAAAAAACACTTAATTCTGAATGTAAACTTACATAAACTTAAGTTTGCAACTTTGGTAAGTAGCAACTCCTAATTTATTTTGGACATTAAGTGTATGAAAATTTGCTCGTCCATGTCATGGACAAATAGAGTGCCCGTGGCACAGCTCTGTGGCTGCAGAGATTCCTATTTACATTTACACCTATAACTTTAGTTGAGGTAGTCTACATATTCTCATAGATAAGGTCAATGGAGCTGGAGAAGGGTCTGGAGCACAAGTCCTGTGAGGAGCAGCTGAGCGAGCTGGGGTTGTTTAGCCTGGAGGAGACCTCATCACTCTCTAGAACTGCCTGAGAGGAGGCTGAGGTAGGTGAGGGTCAGCCTCTTCTCCCAAGCAGCCAGCAACAGGACAAGATGATGTAGCCTGAAGTTGAGCCAGGGGAGGTTCAGGCTGGACATCAGGAAGAATTTCTCTGTGGAAAGGGATTGTTAAGCATTGGAATGGACTGCCCAGCAGACTGGTGGAGTCACTATCCCTGAAAGCATTTAAGGAACAACCTGATATGGCACGTAGTGCTGTGGTCTAGTTGACAGGGTGGTGTTTATTTAAGGGTTGGTCTCAATGGTCTCGGAGGTCTTTTCCAGCCTAAATGATTCTGTGATGATTCTATATTCCTACCTTTTTATGACAGCCATTGCATTTGACATTTTTACTGCGCTGCCCGAAGAAAAAGAACCATTTCTGTTACGCTTTGATTTCGTTACCTGAGTTATTTTAAAGAATACATGTAAATCGTGGTTCAGTTGTTGGAGTATGCCATCGCTGACAGCATTTAATTCTGCTTTCCTGTTTTTTCATCACTTAAGCAGTAGCTGAATTATTTTGTTGACATTCTCTTTATATTACATTTATTTAAAAATCAATAAAGTATCCATATTAGGTAGTTGTTTTTTTTTGTTGTTGGGGTGGTTTTTTTTGACTGTGTATTTTGTTTACTCTGTATTTCTGAGTATGCTGACATTTTTCCTAGGAAGACAAACAAACAACAACAAAAATGCTGTAGGTCTGTTGTTACTTTGCGGTAATGCTGGTTAAGGTATTTATTTGTGAATTTGTTAGGAAGGCTTTATGGAGGTGATAGAATTGCTTATACTGTCGAGGTCAGTTAAGTGTGAAGACTTGAAAGGGGGAATTTTTACATAAACCGTATTCACAGCTGTTTTGTATTAACTCTCTGATACAGTATGGGGAGTGTATAAGACACATTTGTTTTAAAACTAAAGCCTGAATAATATTTGTAACCAACCCACATCATACTATCAAAAGAAGGCATTATTTTTTCTCTGACCTTACATGTTTTATCTGGCTTTTCCTTGCGCTAATTTATTTTCATAGAATAACATAAAAATGTAATGACTAATTGTTTTTTAACTTACACCATTTTGATGCCATTAGCTGGCAACAGAATTCCGTCATTGGTGTTTCTAAAACATGTATCACAATTAAATGCTTTGTCTCAGGGCAGTGTGTTTTCAGGAAATTGATTTTTGAGTTACACAGAGATCATAGTAAATCTGGGAAGCATTTCTGTGCTACCAGTGCTGTTTGTTTTCTGTCAGATAGGAATGGACTTCCATGTTTTGGAATGAAGTCAGCCTTTGCTTCCTGGTTGAAGAGAACCTGGATATGATGATTCAAAAGCACAGTAGCAGTCACACTAGTAAATATTTTTGGTGCTTGTGCTTATACTGGTCCATAGCTGAGAAAGTTGCCTTATCTTTCTTCTTTCTTGATCAGTAGCAATGGACTAAAAGAAAGTGCATTGATACCTATTTCCATTATATCTAGTAAACAGCCCAGAACATTACTGTTTATTTTGGCAGCAGTTTTTGGTAGCCACGAATAACCACGGAGCCACCACTCTTTATTTTTTTTTTTTACTGAAGTAGGCAGAAACTTTCTTGTACTGATAGTATTTCATTGATTTTGAAAAGTTCTCTGAAAGAATCCAGGGTTTTTTTTTTCTGAATCTTGCAATGTCTTAGAGGCATGTGTGTAAATAGTCTGATAGTTTTGATTTTCCTGTGTGCAGTTCTTCATATGATGGCTTGTATGCCAAGGGAAGTTCTCAAGCTGTTTAGGTAATGGTCCATTTACTCTGGGAGTGATAATGAAGAAGATACTTCATGCACAGGAGCTATATTAAATGTACTGGCAGTTCGTACCGTAACCACAGATGTGGGAGCGAAAGGTAAGAAAGGAGCCTGGAATGGTCAGCAGGATCCCCAGAAAGGCATTTCAGGTGTTAGTCTGGGTCTCTGTACATAGATCTTAAAGGCTGACAGATGGCTTACTGAATGAGCAGGGCCACCATGCTGTGCAGCATTTGAAATCCTGCAGTAACTGGTAATGCAAAACATTACAGTTCTCTATATTGATTCTTCTAGAATTATTTTGACTTAAATGCTACTGCATAGAGGAATACCAGTAAAATGACTGAGCTAGATTAAACCCAACTGCAGTCTTCGAGTTTAAGTATTACTGCATTTCTGGTTTCAAGTTATTTATTGCTTTTTGACAGTTTATACATCTTGTTCCTAATTACAGCCAGCTATTAAGATTAATGCTTACCTGGAGCAAGCAGTATTTGCCAGGTTTACCTTTTGTTTTGTCTGCCTGATGGATGTGCTGAAAAGAGAAGGTTTACAGGATTCCCCCTCAGAAGCAGGGAAGATTGATCAAGTGTAATGATAAGAACAGCAGCATCATTTTGGTTTTACCAGGGGATAAAAGCTTATCAAAATGATACAGCTAAACAAAAGTGAAAACCAATTAGTCAGTGACTGTAGTTTTTCTGCAGGGATTTTGTTAACCTTTTATCACCTGATTAAATATCTGTTTCATACAGCTGTAGGAAATGGAAAATTGTGCACTTTTTTTTTTAATACGGGAGCTATTATCTTTTAACACTAACTTTAATTTATTTTACTAACAGATTGTCACTTGCATTCCTAAAGTAGAGAACATTTGCAGTCGTCTCAGTGCAATAAACACATGCTAAGCTCAGTGATTTGCACCAGGAGTTGAGTTAGAGGAGTTTTAAAATGTATTTTGGACTAGATGCAAAAATGCTTTCAGGGCTCTTTTTAATCTTAGACCTGTGAAATTTGATGTTTCCTTACTTTGGTAGGCTCTGCTTTTGTACAGAGGTCTTGCTCCTTTTATGTGGAGAGATCTATAGTCTGTAACGGGACAGTAATTCTGGGTTGTTCAGTTAGCTTTGTTCATATTTTACTTTAATTATGTCAGAAGTTGAGCTAAAGTGACTGAAATCTGATATTGTATTTTTCAAGCTGAGAGATACCATTATCTTAAAAAAAACCAACCCAACAACACTTACATTAAATAATCTGATTAAGTAATGATGTACAATCATAGATATCTCTCCCTCCCTTTTTTCTGAATGTTGTTATTGGTACAACTGAAAGACTGAAATCAAGTAACAGCTCAATCCTTTTGAAAAGCTGCATCAACAACCCCTTTGCCTATACATTTTCATGAGGGTGGGTGTGGTTGTCATGCTGGTACCCATGGGTAGCACTTCAGTGACCACTGCAGGTTTTTATTAGGATTTAACTGACTGCCTGTGGTGCTTTTTGGGCAATGTGGGATTCCTGTATCAAAGAGACAAGCAGCCCCCTTCGGACAGGCACTCTGATACTGCAGCACAGGCATGGCCATGCTACAAAAATCAAAACAGCTACCTATGCAAGAGGGTCTCAGCAGGAGAATTGGAACAGTGGTGGTGTGTGTCGCTCATCAGCCTGATGCAAATGCTGAGATACTTGGGATGCTTCAGGCAAATATATTTCAGGATATCTTGTGCAGGAAGCACCAAGGGTCTGTTGAGTTTAATACTTCATGATGACAGGTCATACATGGTGTTTCAGTTCAGGAACTCTTAGCTCTCAAGGAGAAATAGTCTACAAAGTGGAGTAGGAAGCCACTTACCACTGCCAAGGTAGTCCTCCCATTCATTGAAAAGTGGAGGCTCCTAAAAATCTTGCAGTTGTCATTACTGATATAATAGCCCATCTAATTAAATGTCTTGATTTCTTTGAAAATATCCTGTATTCTTCTGTTGGATCACAAAGCATTGCTCCCCTGAAAGTGTCTTGACATTGCCTGCAAATTGTAATGAGTCATAAATAAAAGCACTGAATAACATTCTTTTGTATTTTGTAAGGAACCATTTGCAATGAGTTCACACACTGCTCAATACATGAAAGACTTTGATAATTAATTGCCCACCTCATTTTCTAAAGGTTTTTCCCAACACATCTCAAGACTTGCTGCGCAGCTATTTTCAGCCCTGTCACTTATCAAACACACACTTAGCTAACTGAACCTTCCAATTCATACTAAGTCTGGGATTTTGAATTCTTCTGTTTAATCATGTTAAATTGTTAAATTTTTAAAAGTTTAAAGTTTTTGAAAAATAATGTTAAATTGTTAAAAGCTCTAACCCATACTGCCTTTGTAGATGATCCATATTAGAACCTTATTATGAATTGAATGTATCTACTTATATATGGGCAGTTAAACTGTCTTGATAGAAAAAATGAACATGTGACTTGTAGAACAGGCAACGTCTATTTTTCTGATTGTTGTCATTTCGAGTTGATATGCTATTTGGAGATTATATTTTAAAAACACTAATTTGCTGAAAGTAGAATAATTAAAATTCTGAATATTTAAAGAATGTTGCATCTACAGACTGAATACTGAAAAAAGAAACAATGCTAGTTTTTCCCTACAAATTATCCCCAAATAAAGATTTTATCTAATGCTTTTTATTTCTTTGTAAGACTTTGT
Organism: Cisticola juncidis; assembly: GCA_013400215.1. Taxonomy (NCBI): domain Eukaryota; kingdom Metazoa; phylum Chordata; class Aves; order Passeriformes; family Cisticolidae; genus Cisticola; species Cisticola juncidis. Next base: position 171,160 of record VXBR01011467.1, read on the forward strand.
TTTAATAATATATCTTTGTGTTGTAGTGTGATGATCAAGTGACAATCACTTTTCCTGAAATTCAGGTGAATCAGAAGTCGTATATTAGAATAGTCTGTTAAATGGAAAGCCACATGTTGGCTTGGTGATAAGACATATTTAACTCACCTGGCTGTAAATATTACATATGTGTATCTTAAAACTGAAACAAATTATGTAATAAACTACTAAAAAAATATGACTACAGAAAAGTCTCAAAAGCTGAAATAAGCTTTTGAGAATTTATTCCAGTGACTATTTTTTCAACAAATGTTCTTAACAAGAATATAATCTGCGTTGTTCCTTTTTGTTGTCCTTTGTTTTTTCTCCCAAAGCTAAATGTGCCCAAGCATTGTAATGAATTCATTACACATAGATGTCAGAATTGGCTTTGGCTCTTCACATTTGCTAACAGGTAATGAACTAGAACAATTGGCAATCTATGCAGATTTCTTACTGTGAGGCAGTTTCTTTAATTTGAACAGATGACCTGAGGACAGGGTCCATTAGCATAACCATAGCTGGTGTGCAAAGGGGTATTTAGCAAGAGGAGTTTCTTAGTATCTTTCCTTTCCGTTGGTAGGACAGGAATAGATGACATTTGATTTTGCAATTACTTAAAGCCAAGAGCACTTTTGTGAAGGACGGTGTTTCGCTAACAGAAAACCCTAAATAATCTTGACACCGACATCTAGAAGTATGAATTTTTCATGTGGAGAGTCTTTACTGGTAAGTTGTATAATGATCATCCCACAGTATACTACAAATAAGTTGTTTTTTGACTTAAAATAGTAAATACCAATTACAGAGTGTAGGGATCAGAACCTGGAGTGTGGCACTGTCTTATAAATATAATTCTGTAGGCAACATAGACTAATTCATTTTCATCCTTCCCAAGCATTATTTCCCTAAAATTTCACCTGCAGTCATCTTCATAATTTTCTATTTTTCGTTGTTATGTTGTTGCCTACCTATAAGGATTTTTATCTCGTGGTTCCATCTACCCAGTTTGGTTTTGTTAGAGATTAAATACAGTTTTTTAAATAGCAGTGAAAATACCTGGAGTCACATTTTGTACTGGAAGGGTCAAAACGTGGTATGTGAATTGCACATTGCAAGAAGTATAAACATGGCTATTAGGATAATTTGTTAAGTGCTGACAGCATAATATAAAATAGGAAGACATGGTCTGTTTTGTAAAACAGCTTGTAAGGGTTAATTGCTGCCTGTGGCTAAGCAGGAATGTAACAGGAGAATAAAACCCCTACAATTCATAGTTTGTAGTTGAATGTTTCCTTGGCTGGTAGATATCAGGCTTTTGTGTAAGTGTTTAGGTAACACAAAGATGAATAGAGGGGGAAAAAAAAGAGAAAGAATTGGAAGGAAGATAACAGAATCACAACAATCTGAAGGATTGTGACATTTCTGTGCTGAACCCTGTATTATATTTTCCTGGTTTCTAGGTGTTTTAACCTCTGCCTGTAAGCTGTGGTACTGCTTCCATTGCCTCCTTTGGTCATAATTTTAAGTAGGAAAGTAGAAAAATGAAAGAAAGGCAATGCATTTTGCTTTCAATGCTGTATAAATGTTAGGATTGTCCTGTCATCCTGTCCATGCTAACCACCAAGCTTAGCTCTCTTGAAGGAGTTTAAAAAATGGGGAATTCTGTGTTTACTATCTGTTCTAAGGACTTAAAACATTGTGCTAAATGAGCATGAGGGAGTACATTGTAGTGCTGAAAATCATTGTAAGACAAACTGTGTCTTCAATTAGTTCCTCTCCTAGTGAACTACTAATGTATAAAATAAGGAAATAGGATCTATTTCACTAACACAAACATGAAATTTATGTATGAAGACATTTTCATAAAGGCTGGTGATTTTCAGTTCTTAAGAAGTGCCACTTGCAGGAAAAATGGCCACCCTCTTTGTAAGCAGCCATATTTGAAGACTGATGAAATATGTTTTAAAATGGAAGCGAAACCTTTTCACGAAGTCAGTTTTAAATCCAGTACACTGAATCTTGTTCCATTTTATTCAACTTTTTCTCACATTCGTTTGACCTATAATAAGATTTTCTTCTCAAATAGAATCTTGAGTGGTCTCTCTGCTTTCTCTGCTGGCTCCTGAAGGCTTGTTTGCACCCAGAAAATAATTCTAAGGTTTCCATTTTTTCCCTTCTTGCCCACATGAAGCAAAAAAATCTGTTCACATACCCATGCTTGTGTCAAAGTTTGAAAGGAAGAAAGTCTTTTGCTTGCATCTTTTACTGTGCTGAATTTTTTGCATTTCTTCTTTCCAGAAGTATTCTTTTTTATCAACTTATTCCTGATTTTAAAGTTCCTGGATGTGCTGGAACAACAGAAGACATTTATTTTTATAAAAGAAAACCTAGAATTACATGTGCTACAGATGGAATGCCTAATTTAAAACTCCATCTCATTCAAACATCTTGGTTTAGCAAACCTTAATATCAGATGAAGTCCAAGGTAGAGAGAGGTGCTAACTAACCATTCCTCTGCTCAGACACAGTGGATAAACTGGAAAAAATTGCTAGATACATGCGTTCCAGTTCTGAACAAATGGAGATTTGAATAAAACACTGGACTTCATCAGAGTGTTAATAATCACTTGATAAGAGAAATAAAACTTTCTGCCTTTCAGCAAAAAACACCAAAGAAATCAATAAGAAAGTAATTGTGGTCAAACTGACCTCTGTAGAAAATAAGCTTCCTATGCATTTGTCTGTGGTTTGGAGTTTTTTCGTTTGTTTGTCTTTTTTTTTTTTTTTTTTAAACTGTGTCCCCATTGTATTTTTTCAGATCTAAATTTATCTCTACTTTGAAACAAATTGCTTTTTTTAAATTTGTGGCCTAGCCAGTCATATTTCTTCTGAATACATAGTGTTTCTTGCATGATGATTGGTGTCAGAGATTTTCCTTGGGACTTTAATCAGGTAAGTATAACAGAATGGATCTTGTAATCTCTGTTTGGTTTTTGAGTACACAGGGGTGAAATACATTACCAGAAATCTGGTAGTCTAGATTCTCCATACAGCCTTTGCGCAATTTCCAGTATTAATGTTAAAAATAAGAATTATGATTTTCTGCCTCTTCTGGTGGTCATGAGATAGAGGAATGATGATCTTTTTACTGAGATAGGCTGAGATAGCTGCTTCAGTCAGCTGTGGCTGACTCACTTGTATTTTGGTTTAGTTTGGGGTTTTTTTATGACCTTTGTAAAAGAAAGAAGGACTGTTGCTGATAAATTGTTGAGTTACACAGTCAGAAAAGCTTATTGGAAGTTCATCTTTTTCTGGCAGTATTGTCATGAATATAGAATTTGTTAAGAAAAAAGCAGACTATTTATTTACTTATTTATTCCTACTGTGTTATAAAATGCAATAATTGCTTTTCTCAACCCAAAGTTTAAATCCAGATCTTACGTTGAAATAAGGTGGAGTAGTTACGTTACTTTTCGCGCTGCTGATGGTAATAGGAATTATGCTGTCAACAAACTAAGGACAGATAGCAGTACTTAGGTGTGAAAACAAGCTGTCATTTCTCTAGGTCTTTATTTAGTGCATAATCACAGAAGGTCTGTTGTAAGGAGATTACAGAAGTCTGTAAATGAAGCTAGAGAACATGCGGAAAAAATTGGCATCAACTGTTAAAGGAAGTTTAAGGTAGCTTGTCTGGTATAATTTTCAAAAAATGAACATAAGGAAGTCATAAGAAAGATTATTCAGTCAAATGGTGTAAGATTTACCAGAAAAAATGATTGGACTACTAATTCACCTGCAGGCTAATTTTGTAAACTACATCCTATGCAAATGATTGATTTACTTTGCCAATTTTTTAAAAATAAACTGCTTCAGGAAGCATGCATGAGTAATTCAAAATGGTATAGCAAAACTATGAAATTATTTTTTTTAAAACTGAGATTACTAGAGCAGTTATACTGAGGTGCACTGCATGGGATTGACTCATGGTGGTAATTAGCAAATGTAGCAACTATGTGTGGCCATCAATCATCCTAAAGAATTAAAGAAAAATCAATTAACAATTTAATTAAAAGTCATTTGATGACCTCAGTTATTCTGTTTAAATAAGATCATAAATTCCTGTCCCAGTTTAGAATTTAGACCAATTATTTAATTAAAATGCCTATGAAATATTGACCTGGTGAAACCTTTATTCTAGGTGCTTTAAATATAGATTATAAAATTAGGTTACCAGCTTCATATCCCGTGAGGTATGAACAGTTGTGTTCCTTTTATTTTATAAAAGTTTTTACTGGTGGTGAATTATTATGCTATAATACAGACAACTTTTCTGGGAGAAGGCTGCTCAGGCTATTTTTTTCTGTCCTGCAGGTTTTTAGCTTTTACCTGAAGGCTCGTTTTCTTTTACTCACCTACAGTTTGTGTGCATATTCTTTCTCTTTCTTCTGATGAGAAGGCACAGTGGAAGTGAATTTACTATTTTTTGTCAATTCTTCTCCAAATGTCATTGCTGCTATGGGTTGTCCTTTCCTTGTTTACAAGAAGAATCTCAGTTCTTGATTGAATTCTGTCTCTCCTGTATGTGGGAAATTCTGTTTCCCTAGATTCAAATTTTGAATCTGCAAGATGCTGTATAGTCCTCTAGGTTGTTTTTTAGAGTCAAATAAATTAATTTCAAATGGAGTGTTATACTGTTTAAAAATACAAATTAGTTAACAAATGTGGTTTTTGTTTGATTGATTTTTAACTAATTTTTTTTTAAAGTTCTGTGGAGCCATAGACTTCCCTCTTGGATTTCCGTCTGCCCATACTTCTCCTAGTAGAAGGTAAAAAAACCTACTTAATGTAAAAAGAAGCATTAAAACTTCGAATGCTTTCATGTTTTGAGCAAAGAAAACAGAGGAGAAAAATATAGTCTATAGAACAAAACAGTACATTATCAGTCCTGTCCTGCCACTGACAAGACAGTGGGGGACCTAATATGAAGGCAGAAATTGCCACCCTCCCTGCCTCTGCATTCTGCCCTGGCCACAGAAGCATCTGCAGTAATGAACATGTGTTTCCCCATTGCTGAAGTGCAAGTTCCTGATAACAGAAGGTTATCAGCATTATCACCAGTTGTCCTGGATGGGAAGAGAGGAACTTGATCTCATTTTCTTAGGTGTCACTTGGTGCTGGGACAAGCACAAGCATGCCAAGCAGAAATGCGGCATCCAAACTAACAGCAGCTAGTTAACAAAAGTGAGTCTTTGCCACTGAAAAATATATTACAAAACTTGGAGTGATCTTCATACATTTCTCGTGAGTAAATTTCAGTTTGTCTTCCTTTATATGCATACGTTGAGATATTTCTAACAGGCCCTGATCACCAACATACATGGGGGTGGGAAATAGAACTTGGGCTCATGATCATCTACATTTTAAGTGTCCCTCTATGCCAGTGACACCATTTTGAAGGTTGTGTTTTTCCCATTAGTCCTCAGTAGGATATTGGAGGACATGGACCCAGTGTAACACTTACTAAATTACTTGGAAAGATCACTGAATCAGTAATAAAAATAAATCATCAAGTCCAGTGTGCCATCTTCCCCTGTGCCTCTTGAAGGTGACAGAAGTAAGCAGTCTTACTGCACAACTCCTGTGTGTACACTCTGTCCCTGCCCATCATTCCACACGTAGCAGGTTTTAAGCAGAAAGAAGGCAGTTTACACAAATGTCAGTATTACAACTCCCTTCACTGACACATGAAAGTACCAGGGGTTTTTTTGAGATTTATATTGCAAAACAAACTTGAACTATTCTTACAGAGCTCTAAAGAGCTCCAGCTGTTATCTGTGAGGACTTGAACTGGAAAATTAATAATTTGAACATTGTTGTTTTCTTATACTGAAGTTATTCATTATTGCATTTAGACTGTTAAAATTGAGGATGATGCATAATGTGGTATCTTAGTTATTGGCCACTTGAAGGTCATATTAAATATTTTCTGTGAACAAATAGAAACATTATTGAATGAGTGTTCTGGTCTTTGGGGACTAGGAGCCCCCATCCTTCAATTCATGAAAGCAAATTTAACATTCATAGTCTCCTTTCTTATGTTGCATTTGTATACAAAAATCCAACAGGTATCAAAATGTACAGCCAGAGAGCTAATGTGGTTTTTTCATTTGACCAAAGTCAATAGGAGTGTAAAATGTTGTTGAATTATAAACAGTATATACGGACATGCACAGTGTGCTCAATAGTTGTACTACAGAGTGTATAGGACACCTGTGCCATGGTGCATTTTGTGCTTCAGGTCAGTTGGTATTACATCTTGATGTCCCAGCTAAATTTTGCCCACAGTATATGTAGTTTTAATGTACAAAAATACACTTGAAATGTGATAAAATTGGTTGTCATGTGCTTTGGAACGCTTTACATCCTCTTGTCTGTCGGTATGTCTTACTGATGTGCTCACCTTTGAACACTTTTAAACATCTTTTTTCTTTTAAGCAATTGTAGTCAACTGTTACTTGTCCATTTTTATCTCACTTGTAGACCTTTATATTGCACCTTGTCATTATGAGCTGCTTTACAATTTATTTTATAATAGTCAACTATAAGACAAGGACTGTATCTTTCAGGTTTTTTATAATACTCCAAAATGATGAACTACCTGATTTAATAGACCAGGTCATGAGCTAGGCTTGGTTCTGCTAGCTGGAGTTTATTTTTGCTGCTATAAAATGTGCATTTATTACCTTCTTTTTTTTTTTTTTTTCTGCCTCTAAATGTGATGATTTTGTGATTCCTCCTTTTAATTTTGACTGAAATGTTAAGTTTAAAGCTAATCTTACTATAAGAATACAAACTGCTTTTTTCTTCTATGGTTTTTTTTTTACTTCATTTCTATCTTGGTCTTAGATGATTGAAATGTGATTTTTAAATTTTTTTTTCCTGTCTAGACCCTGTTGATCTAAGTTGTTTAAAGAACTTTCTGTCTACAGTTGACTAAAGATATCTTTTTACGGTGTTGTATGTGATTTTTATGGTGGTGGCTTGCTGGTTGTTTCTATTGATCTGCTCTGTTGTAAATTTATTTCACTTGGTGCTGTTAGTTTTATATTAACTCTTGCAAACTGAGTTCTCACAGGCACTGGGATTTGCATTAGGTTCTTCTAGCAGAGGCATCAACAGCCCCAAAGACTGCAAACCCACCATTGCTGTAAGCAATGGTTCTATAATATTCTCTGTCATCTAGACCCATCACAGTACTGTGAGCAAAACACAACAATGGTTTATTGTTGGAAGAACACAAATTCCTTGATGCTGCATGTCAGTTACCCTAAATTAAATAGACAGAGATGAATTTGTGCAGATCCTAAGGCTGTCCATCCATAAGTACCAGATTCTCTAGCATGTTCACAACCAGGACACAGAGTCCTGCCTCTGCCCCATTTCCTGCTTTGCCCCCTCCTGTTCTGAGGCCATTTCTGTATTACACTGCTCAAAATGTCATGAAAATTTCCCCCAGAAATTTATTTTTCCAAAGGTAGTTGTAAATCCTCTTTTATCTTTAAATTACTTAAATTTTGGGATTTTTTTGCTATGTGTAACTTAGTTGTACTGAGGATATTTTCTTCACAGTTTGCTGAGATTGTGAAAATAATGTGCTCTCTTCTAAACCATGTTCAAACATAAAGCTTAAAGCTTTTAGGTTTCCACAGATCGCAGTTCTGTAGGTGGCTATGGTGAGGTGTGTTTTTAAAAAAAAAAAAAAAAAAAGAAATACCAAGAAATTATAAATTTATTTAGCAAAGTAAGTTTAGAAAAGTTTTTCCATAAAATTGGGTGATTGTATAAGCTGGAGACTAACAGAAAAACTCTATTACATTCCTTGGAAATAAGAATCGTCACTAGTTAAGTAATTTTCTGTGCCATTTCCTTACTTATGAATCTTTTCCATCATTTCTGATGGAGTCTGCATGTAGCTTTTATTTTGAACAGTTTTTGTTCTGTTTTAAGCCTAATCTCAGCTATTTATGTTTAGTAATATTTTCTTCATCATTTCACAATATAAAAGAAAGGGATTTATTTACTACATGATCTACATTTTTTATATTCCTTTTACCACTGCTATAAACTTTAAATTTGTGAAGTATTTTAGCATATGCTCTCTGTGAAAGATGTAATATTGTATTAAATTTTATTGTTCCCTTTAAGTTTGTGAAGACATTCTGTTAAGTGTCGTAATTTGTTTTAATGTATGGCTGTGGCTATTAAAAATAATATGGGAACATAAACCACCAGGAACATATATTTATAGCAAAAAGTTTGGTGATAATTATCTTTCATACTGCACGATGAATGTTTCAGGATATAAGTGATAGCAATTTCTAAGTGATAAATCTCTCAGGATTCGTAAAGACTAACAGCAAAACTTTTGCGTCAAAAGCCGTCATTCTCTTCTGTTACAGCTATTTGTTAAGGCAGCCTGGAAAGTAAGTCTTTCTTTAAAATGACATCTGAAGTTTCACAGCATGATTATTTTATTAGTATTTCATTTTCTGAACAGACCTGTACTAAAGGTAGTTTATCTTGCTTCAGCCTTATGTGGAGATCATTAGTGTCGCAAAAAAAAATGATAATGTGGAAAAATTATCTGAGCTGTGGATTGTATTTCTGCCACATATTGAGAGAGGCGTGACAAAAGCTTTGCCTTTTCAATGCAGTTTTCCTTGAAGTGCAGGTGAATTTTATTAATCTGAAGTTTCATGACAAAGTTTTTACATCATCCTTCCTATGAAAATTTGGACATATTTGAAGTATGTATAGCATAAGTATTTTTTAGATGAAGTTTTGACCTTGAAAACTTCCAGAACCAGTAGGGCTTTGTTACACAAAGGCCATTGCTTTTGCCATTAATCATAACAGACTGTGCCTACAGCTATTGTTGCCTTTTCCAAGTGAATTATTAAAGATGCAGGAACATGAGGACTATTTATTGCAGATCATTTTATCAAGCCAAAAGGGCAGGAGTCATTTTTACAGACTACAGCAAAAGGGATGTTTTTCCTGTCTTCATTTACAGTAGGCCTCTAACTTAGTGTTTTTAGAGTATGTCAGCTTAAAATCAGTCTGCTATTAAAGGGGGATTTGATAAACCAATTGCTGGATATTAGTGTCTTCATTCAGAGATGTATATTCATGGTCCTTTATTCCTATCCATTCCTATCTGAAACTCCTTGCATATTTAAGCAGTTTCTCTATTCCTCTGTAATTTTGGAAGCATATAGGATGTCATTACAAACTCCTAGGGGCTATTTATAAAGAAACAAATATATAGGGCTATATAAAGAGCTATATAAAGAAACAAATACTTGACTGCTTTTTTATCTTAATTAAATCATCATTGATGGAATGATGTACTGATTTATAGCTTACAGACATTGCAGGATCTCGAGGTTTTAAGTTGAAATGCTAAAAATACTTTTTTAAAACAAAATCAAAATTGAATAGGAATATTACTTTCCCAAAAAGCTCGTTGTTCTCTTTCTGTTGGGTTAATTAGTTAAACCAAAGCCAGAAGAAAAGAAAAAGTATAATCAGCAGTCACAAGAAATACATCATTTATACAGGAGATAAATATAGATAGTGAAGAACTGCTGAGACAGTCAAACTGTGGCCCCGTAATGATTCCTGCCCAAGTCAGTGAGCAGGTGGATAGGATTTTCCTGGGGAAGGTATTCATGAGAATACTGCATGCTGTACTAGGATGCACCAATTAGGAATTTCCAGTTAATCTGTAGAATTCCATTAACTGGAAATACTAATTGATGCACCCAGTGTCTATTGCCATTCAGAATGGAGCATTGTGATTTGAGATTGACTAACAGGAGTTCCTGTGAAACACCAGCTTGTTTTGTGTATGTCTGAAGAGGAATATTTGCGTATTCAGCCTCAAGTGCTTCAGAATTAGACTTGAGTAAAAGTACATTGTGGGGCAGAGGGAAGACAGGTCCCTTCAGAAAGTTCCAGAACTGAGTGGAACACAAAAGTGAATTGATTGCTAAAGATAAGACTGGAGAAACTTTGAAACCATCACTACTCAGTGTTTCTGTTTCTTTGAGCTTGAAGAGTCAAGAGGTAAATCAGTACAAGTGCTAACTAATCATTCTCTTGTGCACCCATTGAACATGTTCACATAGCCTATGGGTGACATATTTATATGGGCATAAAAACATGAATGTAGATAGGTATATGTTATATTATTATTATCCATTCTTCAATCTTAGTTGAATGCCATCAGTTCCACAATCAGATGCTATTTTTATTAGTCAGTCCTTGTTATCAGTCTAAGGATGCAAATGTTCCCCAAAACATGTTTATAATGCCCCTTTTGTCAATGTCAAACCAGAAAGGCTTTAAACTTACCGTATATGCTAAACAATTAATTGCATATTGGCTTGCAGATTATGTTTATACAAGGATGCACCAATGATGTGACCTGACAGAGAAAGATACTACCAAGATTTTGCTTGTAGCATGGCAAATTAAATTTTAAAGGTTTTTGTGCCGCAGTTACCAGCTTTATTCTGCCATCTGAAATTCAGTGCTTGGGTCTGGAAGAGGATTGCAAGTGAGAAGGTATCTCATCTCTGAAATGAACTGTGAAAACATAGTATCAGACTATTCATAGTATTTAGCAGTCCAGTGGCTACTAAGGCACAGATGATCTCTGCTTTCTTTGTGTCAGTGTAGAAATCGAGTTTAAAAAGTTTGTTTTTGTTTTGTGTGCAGTTTCTCTAATAAGTTCAGTTCCCTTATTAAAGATGTCTTTACTCTCAGTAATTGGTTAACTCAGGAAGGTTTTATTTCGTGAAGTCAAAGGTTATTTCTCTGGAACATTGCTACTACTGGAAAACATGCTTTCAAGAACAGCATGTGGTTTTTTTTCTCCCTGGAACAAGTGAAAAACTTATTTTTCTTTTCAAGGTGATAATTTGTATATAAGGTGCTGTAAACCGATACTTATATTGCATATAATAACTTGCAGATTTTCTCTTAATCTGAAAACCCAATTAAGCATTGCCAGATAAGCTGCTAAACCCTCTTATGGAGAAAAATGATTTAAATTATTCTATAACTTCCTCTGAGAAGAAAAATCAGGAAAACAAATTTATATTTATATCTAGAAAGAGGAATGAAATGAAACATTACAATACAGATATTGAAAGGAGACTATAATAATTTTATTCATCTGTAATATTTTAAACTGGATTTTTATAAGTGTTCAGTATTTTAGCTTTTACAGTTTTTATAGGCTTTCAGTGAATCCTTTTAATAAATGAGGACAGTACACAGTGTTGGATGAAAGATGAGAATGCTGTTTTTCTGAGGGAAAAAACAAACATTAGAGAACTTTAATTTCTCACACAGTATTAGTTTAGGAGCCCCTCTTTCAAAAGAGTCTAAATACACTAAATCCAAGAGCTTGCAACAGTGTGTAGTCTACTCCAGAGCTTTATTAGATTTTTCTCATGGTTTAACCATGGATCTTGCAGCAGTTTAAGGTTATTTCTTTTTGACCTGTTCATTCAGCAGACAGGTTTTTTCTTTACACATTTTAGAATGGCTCTTGAGCTGCAGCTCAGCTTTTATTTGTGTATAAGAGCATTAGTTTGGGTATGAGAATAAATTAGTGATGAAGATATCCAAAACAATGAACAGTGGCACAAAGATGGTGACAATGATAAAAGATGGTGCTTTGAAGCCTGCTTTTAGGCCCTTGGTGGGATGGTCTGAGGTCTCTTGGAAGGATTCCTGTTTTCCAGGGTGCTTCCAGGCATGTGTGAAGTCCGGGGAATAATGTCAGCCTTACTTAGTCAGATTTAACCAAGTAAATTTAGGCCACACAAGCTGCTGGGCTTCTTGGGTGTGACCAGCAGGGCACTGCTGCTTTCAGGGCCAGGCACATATGTTTGAGACTTCTGAATGGGAATTTGGCAGCGATTTAAAATGTATTAAATGTGTGAGTCACAAAGCAGACATCCAGATTGATAGCGAATTGCATGTTACTATATAGATCAGATAACTATATTACAGGTCTTGTTAATGTATTAAGCTCCTAATATTAAATTAGGTGATTTGTTTAGGTACATAAATCAGACAGACTCAATTAATATATATTTTTATACTATTAAAATTTGGGGAGAAATCTAGTATTTCTGAAATACTTTGCAGGTTGAGGCCAGCAAGTATGTTCTATGATGAGAATTGAAGTCTCTGAGAATTTTGGTTGTCCAAAATGGGAGAACCAAAACATAGATAAACTTTTGAAGTCTGAACTATAAATAAAAAAGTCCCCACCTCTTGTTGTATTCTGGATTTTAATTGTAAAGAAAACAGTAGATTTTTTCAGAACTAGTTTAATGACTAAGTGCCATGGTTAGAAAATATGAAAAAGAGCTGCGCTAGAATGCTCTCTCAGCAGAGAATTCCATTATAAATAAAAATATGCACTTGGCTTAGGTAAGTGTATATATCAATATTAACAGGCATTTAAAATCTTGACTTTAATATGTTTCATAAATTACTTTCTGCCAAAGGTGGAAGTCTGTAAGCCACTAGTAATGCTTTTGAAGCAAAGTAATACAGAAAATATAGTATAGTACTCCCAGAAGATGAAGGTGTGAATTTTCCCATACGTCATCTTAATGGCAACATTTTCTACAGAATGACATGGGGCACTCCTTTCATATTTCAAGACTTTTATTTGCCCAGCTTCAAAATGCCAAATGTGCCAGTGAACAGCATTTTAATATTCATGGATTTCTGGGATGGGTTTGACAGTTGTCAGCTAGAAAAATGGCTTAATTAGGAGGAATATGACTTGTGATTCCTTCTTCATACTCAGCCACATACACAAACATGCAACATAGAGCTCCATATTCGTCTTCCACAGAAAATATAATTCACAAATGAGAGTGTTCTTTTACCATCACACTTGACTATGTTGATTGAAAATGCATTTTCATTTAATATAATTGCTGGAATAATACCTCAGAGGAAAACATGCTATAACCCAGGGGGTGAAAAATCTTGATCAGCACTGAAACTGATGATTTAAAACTGTAAATATGACTAAAATAATATTATCATTAATTTATGTTATCAAAGAGGCAAATAGAAAGCTAACCTACAGGCAGCCATTTTCCATACAGCTGAGTTATTAGTGTAAGAAACAGGTTTCTGAAGAGATTAAAGAGGAAGCCAGGGTGTTTTGAAACAACAGAAGTTCTGGTGGGTGATCATGTTCGTACTATATTGTTAACAGCAGGAAAGCATAAACTAAACAAAGGTTCAGAAATTAATTGGACTAGTATGTAAGAAAAAATTAAATGTAGATTTGTGGCAGAGCGTGTTATTCTTAGAGGAGGAAGCAGAATGAACCTAAGACTTATCCTGGTGGATGAAGTCCTGTGCAGTTTGGTTTTTTTATAACTTTACCTACACTTTCAAGAATAAGAAAAAGAATGCCAGTATGAAAACGTAGAAAGTATATATAATACCAACTCCTTCTAGTTTGTCAAGTACTCAGTAAAAGTGAGGTGTGAACATTGTGTTGAAGAAAATGCGTTGTTTGGATTACTTGATATACATTGTACTTGATATAAATTAAGCATGAATATGTAGGAAGTTAAGAATCTAAGCATCTTCAAGGGACACATTAAGTGATCAGATAAAGTCAGAAATAGTGTATTTTGTAAATGACAGTATAAAAAAGAGGCAGGAAGCTCTTTTTTAATTCTGGCATAAAATATTTTAAGAAGGATGCTGAGTTTTGTGAGTGTGTAAGTAGATTGAGAAGACTTTGGGGTCTCATATAACTTTATTTAAAGGTATACAGCCAGATGGGAAAGCGCAGGCTCTATCCTTATTGTAATGATAATGAAACAAATTGAAATGTCTTCAAATGAAACAAAAAACTCCATGTTTGAATTCTATATGGATTTTTTTGCACTTGGAGCTCAGGTTCTATCAAAACTTTAGGCAAACTGGAAAAGTGGGGTTTTTGGTGTTTGTTTGTTTTAAAACTCGAACTTATTTAGCTTTAATTAACAGGTTATATTCATTGTGAACTGAATTTAGAGATTTATCACTAGAATTTCATTAATTCCACTGTCCAGCTCAAACCAACAGCTAACTACTTTAAACTGTTGCAATTAATGAAATTTCGTCCCTATATCTGAACTACAAGTCAGCGGAATTTTTTTTTCAGCTTTAGGTCTCAATAAGAATTAAGATCCCAAGGCAATGCAGATTTTGTCATCCAGATTGCATAATGAGATGTATACATTTTAAAGGTTTTCTCAGCCCAGGCTGTGATTCTATTTCACTGGTGCTTCTAACAGTGTGCTGTACAGAGATGGCTTTTTCTCTCTGCATTTTATTCAGTGCTTAATTGGTCCTCATATCACTTGTGGATTCCCAGTTAAGGAATTCTGTGAAATCATGTATATAACTGCAGATGCTGTACACTGCAGGCAGAATGCAAAATGGGACATGCTTTCAGTTCTTGACCAAAAATATTTTCTGCACTAAATTGACAATGAAATTTTTTATTATATAGAGAATTGTTCATAATTTCGTGTTCTTTACTGCTGTTGTATTTTTATTTGATGATAGATCCCGAGCAGTGAAGTTACACATGCTTATGAGTAATTGCTTTGCCACACTGAGGGCTTTGTAGAGCTAACTTTGTGCAAGACTCATTTCTGAAAAATAAATAGCGTCTTCTTCAAATCCATGTGTAGTCAGGGAAGCACTTAACAAATTATTTAAAACACCAAGCATTCTTAGCAGTTAATGAGAAGGTACAGCATCTAAATTAAGTCTTGAATTCTGAACACAAGGTTTAGGCTTGATATAAGAGAGAATTTGATCATGAACCTTCTGTTAAGTGGCAAAATCTGCAAAACAAAAATCTGATCTTTTCAATATACCATCAATGAAATCTGTGGCAGTGGACATTAATCTGTGCAGTAATTCAGGGTTGTCTGGGTTGCTCCATGATTATTTATTTCCCTTTTAGTTACTTTAGGAATCTAATACATGTTTTTGCAGCTTCTGGAAATGTTTTGGCTTTTTATTATGGTTAATTCCTGTAAAAATGTCTTTCTTCAGAAAGACATTTGATTTGTTGCACCTGTTTTACCATTAGAGAACTTGTACTTGAATGCATGCATTGTTGTCAGTGCTACAGATAATTAAATCTTGAGAGAGAAGAACAGCAGGGGATTAATTGTTTTCATTAAGAAATGAACATAAAGTTTGATAAATAATGATGAGGGCAGTCATGAAGTATTACTGTACTGACTTACTGTTTCCATTCATCAATAATTATTGGCTTTTTCTGGACTTAAATACTGATCGTCTGTATACTTTTGTTCATGCGTGTATAAATTCAAATGAACTTCCATTAACTTCAAAAGAGTTCTCATAAAATTATATATTCATAAGCTTTGCAGAAGTGGCATTTCAGATTATTAATATTCTAGATAGAAATCAGAGAATTAACTTCTACCTGGCATGGGCTGAAATAAAGCCGTAGATTTCTGTGATACTGAAGTAATTTATGTCACTGCATTTTTTTTCCTTAAAAGTTTTCAGATTTGGTGATTATAAAAATTTGGATTTAGTCAGTCAGTGTTAGCAGTATTCAAGGTCAGCTTTGCCACACACAGAGATGGAAATTCAAGGAGATTATGCAGATGCTGAGGTGGCTCTGTTTATCTTGGCATCCCAAGTACGCAAGTGCCCCGCCTTTTTCACGTAACAAAGCTTGATGTTACATAGGTAATACTTAACGTTCCAGAGTAATTTTTTTTAATTTTGCAATTCTGTAGTTGCTGTTGCTTGATGTGAGATAATCAAGACATTTTTCAGTGCCATGGGACTTGAATAAGGAATACTAATTGGGCTCTTTTATCATCTGGATGAGGAATGGGTCACTAGAGAATATAACATTCTCAGGAGACATGCTGTTATACAGCAGAGACATCTCTGAGAAATTCTTTGACATGGCAGTATTTCATAACCTAATATGCCCATAGCTGTAGTCAAATTTATTGTATTCCAGCACAGCTAGTAAATCTGCCATCAGTCTGTCAGTTACATCAGTAAAGGTCCCTTTTCTCAGGTGTCAGTCTATAAATCCTTCATTATATTTATTGATTGAGCTATAGATTATTTTACCTCTGGCCTTCAGAACAGCAAGAATTTGTGACTTTTATCAAAAAGAATATTAAATACAAATTACAATAACTTGTGATGAAAAAAATCTGCATCTTGTTGACACATACGGTCCTTGATGTAATTCATCTTATTTACTTACCTTGTGAATAAAATTAGCAAACTGTGGGAATTTTTTGTGAATTTACAAGTGATCTTGTTAAAAGAAGTAGTATACTTCAGTGGAAGCTCTTGAAGTTTAAATTATAATCTAGCATGTTCTGTTTAGAGCATGTAGTACTTAGTATATATTCAGAAACCAGTGCAAAAGTGAGTGGAGGAAAGATGGAACTTGCTGCTGTTATGTGATATGTACACTAAATGGGCATGAAAGGGTAAAATGCACTGGGCTTTTGTTCATTTTCACTTGCTAATTTTAGTGTAACTAGAATCAGTTACAATAATTATAAATTAAAGTGAGGGAAAAAGGCTGCACCAGTTAGCTCTGAAACAAAATTATCAAAAAACTGTACTTTGAGAGCAGTTGATCACAGCAGTAACATTTTCAGTGATGTACACTGCCCTCTGTAATTTTCTATCAAGCTTCTGTCTTTCTGTATACTACCACATCATAGACTTGATGAAGTTTGATATTTTAAGACTTTGAACAGATCTTAAATTTTAGCCTTTTTAATAGTGAAGTAGAACTCATGGAAGGGAGAGCATTTGATTTTTTCAATGACAGGCTTAACTGGTTGTGTAGCTATTTTTGGGTTTTTGTGTTGTTTTATATAAGTAAGAATATATTACATTAATAATTTTTTTAAGAATAAGACAATGAAACATGAAATTTTAGGACCATAAACCACAGGCAGGTCCTTTTCCTTATTATTAAGAAAAAAAGACATTTGTGTGAATGTATTGATGTGAATATTAGCAAGCAATGATAGATAATGAGTCATGCTGTTGAATGGAGCACTAACATTGCAGTGAGACAAGTCATCAGGTACAGCCTTCACCAGAGACCGTTTTTGACCTTTTCTATAATGATGAGTTTCCTAAAACTGTATGAGTATGAGATTACAAAGGGAAAATTGCAGTTTGCGTGTTCTTTCTCTATTCCTTGGCAGCATCAGGAAGGGTTCTTTGAAAGTATCTAAAATGTTAGTAGAGGTGAAGTCCATGAAGATGAGAAGATGGACTTTAGGAAGTGGGCTGAACATGTAGATCCAGGACAACACTTTATATTTGACAATGTGTCAGTTGTGATGAGAATCTCAGCAGAATTGCACCAAAAAGTGAAATTTCAATTTATGATGTTTGAGAAAGCTGTGCTGAAGACTCGGAAGAGAATATTGATTTCAAAATTTGGAGTTTAAATAATAGTATTGGTTGTATACACTTCACATATGCAGTAATTTCCCCACATTGAAAGTATGTGCCTGTCCTTATTTACAAAGATGTGATACAGGCTTACATGTGCTGTGACTCAGTAAAATAATACACGGTTTCAGTTATATATTGAGGTCTTCAGTCTTGATGGACTCCTCGAAGCTGCATATCTTGGCTCTTATTATTTCACCTGCTTTGCAGTTGTTATCTCCACATCAGCCGTCTCTGGTCCCCACTGCACCCCCTCTCTAATGTCATCCATCCCTTCAGAGCCTTCCCTTTGATTATTCAGTATTTGATAACCTTTGGTTATTCATTGCTTTTCAAAGCCTTTTAATTGCTGTGGGTCTCTGGCACAGTCATCCAAAGTAGTCTGTGAGCTTCTCCCTTTTTTCTAACCTTAGTTCCCCAAAAGTTGAATTGGCCTTTCCTAGCTATTTCTGATCTTTCTGAAACTGTTGGGACATCCCCACTACTGCAGATGTGTCATCCCTATTGCAAGGACACTCTCTGTCACCTACATGCAGAGATGTTCTTATGTGGCTGTCATCAAATTAAATTCATAGCAATCGGCATGTAGAAAATAAAAAAAAAAAAACGATAAAGCTGTTATCTTAGAACATATCTTCTTTCTTGCCATACCTGCATGACTGTTTTTTAATCACTTCAATATGAAAAGTGTCTAGTGTGTTCTGACTTAATTTACATCTTTCAGGTTGTAGCCTAACATTGCAGCTGGTTGAACAGTAAATCTCTGGGAAAGCCCACAACCTATCTGCCTAGTTACCTGTTTGTATCTCTGTATTTTCAGTTAATTCAACTAGGCTGTTCAGGGTAATTAAGTGGCTGTACTTGTTAGCAGGGCAAAAGTTAAGAATATATGTAATAAACAAAGAGATATGCAAGAAGTTACTTAGAAGTAGAGATATAATGTAGAAATTTATCATAAAGCTCAGATCCTGTCATTATGCTGAGAAATTAAACTGAAAGGTCAATACTTTAATATTCTCTTTGCCTCATCACATATGCTATTAAATGTCAGAGCTTTACTAATGTGCATACTAAACTCATCTCCTGTATTTTGTTCTCTCAGTCTTTGTCAGGGGCTGTTGTTTTTCCAAAGTGGCAGAAGGCAGTCTATTGTTTTAGCAGTTTCAATAGAAAGTGTACTCAGGGAAATTTGGAGGGGAAGATGACTCACAGGTTTTGTGTGATTGTAAAACCCTTACTAGGGACAGTGTTTCGCTCGCTCACTCACTCACTCACTCACTCACTGTCGCTGTTTAATTGATTGACCCATCAGCTGTGCTTCCTCAGTTGCTGTGTTCCCTGCACCTCTCTAGTGATTTTCTGGTAAAAAAAAGTTCAGTGAGACAGCTGTGCTTAAGTCTAGCTTGGTCTTTTAAGTTTTGGACTTTGCTTTCAATTAATTTAAATTTGTCTGTTTAAACAGGATGAGTCAGTGCTCTTCTCTCTCAAGGGATATATAGATATAGATATAGATATAGATATATAGATATAGATATAAATATATATAAAAATGAAACTATTATGGTGGCTTAAAACATTCATTAAAATTCAAATTGAGGCAGCATGTACATTTATTATATAAACAATAGGAAGATGCGTACCACAGGGTAAATAACAAATGTGTCAAAAAGGTGTATTAGTGGAATTTTATTTGCTTTTTTTCTTCTACCATAACCTGGAAAAGAAATTCCAACTGTCTAAAGCAAAGCAACTGTTGCATGAATTGTTAAAAAATCCCTATATGTTGTTTCCATAAGAATAAATAGATCAATTTGTGTTTATTTTTAGATTGTAGCCTGATGCTTTTATAACCAAAAATGAAATTATATTTTTCATTAATTTGTTAATTCCTTGGTAAAGGAAGTTCTAAACGTTAATAGTATATTTTCAGGAAATAACATTTTGAACAGTTGAATTTAATTTTATTAATTAAGTGATTCAGCTCTCTTCATCTCTACATGGAATGGAAAAGTGCATGGCTAACTTTGGCTCTATACTTAGCTCCATTTGCAGATGTCTAACACCCCTGCTTACCTAGATCAAGAAGGTATTCAGGGTTATAATGTTAGAAAGACTTTGTTCCATATCAGTCCAAGTCTTTTTTTTTTTTTTTTCAAATTCCTAAATATTTGAAAAAGTCCAAATCTGTAGGAAAACTTCCTCTGCCATCTCACACGGCCTTGTTCTAGTCAGGATTGGAACACACAATCTCTCACACCAGCATTGCAGTTTATCTCCTGGTGTGAAATCAGTTGTGTATCTAGGCATTCAGATCAATAGAGAGTCTGAGCAGGGCAGTGGAGTTACTGATATAGGGCAACCCAGATTAAATTAAATCAGGACACATTCAATTAGATTTAGGAGAGACATTTGGAGAGAACATGGCATGGAATAGAACAGGAGGATTGTGACAGCATCACATTACTTCTGACAGCTGATATACACCTTAAATGTCTTTTAGATCTGCCCACAGAAGTAGTATTTATTGGTGCCTGAGCTGACTTTTTAATATGTATGTATGGGGAGCAGTAGTAGTATAATCGCATATAAAAGCAAACAGTAATCTAACATTAGTAGAGTAGCTTTATGTAAAACACTTGATTGTTTCAAAGATACGAGTTTATGAAGCCTGTCAAACAGTTTGGTCTTTCTCAAGCATAAAGCTCTGAGGAACAGGACAGAATTATTTTATCTGAAACTCTAAAACTACATGCTGCATGTAATATTTCAAAATAAATGAACAGAATAAAATGCAGCAACTAAAGTATTTGTTTGAATAGAGAGATTGGGTCTAGCCAAGAGTTTTTTCTTAACAAGCGAGTGTGTGACAAGATTGTCCCATTGGCATTGGGAGTGATTCTAGACTGAAGATTCCTTGTCTCTCAGCTGTGCACTGCCTGCTATGAATTCTGTTTTGATTTTAAAAAGTCACATGTCACACTAATTTAAAATGCAGTAGGCTGGATCAAGAGAGAAACAGAGTACTAACAGATGATGATTATCCTTTTTTTTCAGTTTGTTTGTTTGTTTTGTGTTTTGTTTGGGGTTTTTTTGGTACTTGAGTGCTTGTAAACTGTATTATGTTATCATGTGTTTAAAGCTTGTTTAGTCATCAACAGTGGGTGCTGTGAGCTGTTTAGTGGTGTTAAATACTGCTCACTGGCAGACTGAAATTTGGGTTTTTGGGCTCCCAGCCTGAGTTCCAGTCCCAGGTGTACTTGGTACTTCAGTCTCCCTGATCATACTGGCAGTTTTCCCTTTTTACTCCTCGATGCCCTTACTGCACCATGGTCTGTCTGGTAAAGCAATCTACCCTCAGTGGCAGGCTGCCACAGGAGAGCTAGGCATGGCTTTGGGTAAATGATGCCCAAATAAATTCTGTTACAGAGTTACACATCGATTAATTGCAACCCCATCTGTTTTTCCCAGTAGCCCATTTCTGAATATGTTGAAGGTAAAAATCAAAAGAATTAGGATGTTACAAAATAATCTTCTTTCATCTTCTTTGCTGCTGGAAGGAAGAGCTCTGATCCTGCCCTCCAGCTACTGCACAGCACAGTGCTATCAGCTGGAAATGGAGATATGATCTATATTTTACATGTTAGCATCATATATGTGACAGTCAGTCCTTGGTGTGTTGCAAAGATTCCTCTGAGACTCTTGTTTCTGTGCCAGGTTTATCAGCCCTTGTTTTTTAACCAACCTCTTGGAAAACAATTAATGCACTGGAGCAATAAGCTGCATCTGTAACTTCTGCAGATGGTAAGGACAGGAAGCTTGGACTTTGGATTTTCATTTCAGAAATTTTATTCTGCAAACAGTGATGCACAAAGTTGCTTCTTTTCTGCAGAGTCATTTTAAAGCTACTCTTCTAGATATTCAAAGTTGAGGTTAAGCATTTGTAAGATTCTTTATTATCTACAGAATTTTTGACTGAAGACTTCCTGTCCTGTACCACATGTGAAAATATTGAAAAATTAGCTAGATATTTTTGAATTACTGGCTCAACAGGGAAAAAAGCCCTGATGTCTGAAGTGTACACTGCTCACAGCTAGAAAGCAATTCTGTGTGATAACTGTGAGTGTGAAATGAATATGAAAAGATTAATGAAAATAATGGGAAAGTTTAGGAGCAGCATTTGGTTTAAATTTGTTCTGGGTAAAAAATATGTAATTATAAGTATTATAATCTTTTTTGCTGTAATTACATTCTAAAAATTAGAAGATAATTAGGGCTAAGGAGCATTCCCTTTTATTCATTTCTTGCTAAATACTTTTTACAACATTCTCAAGTCATTACATGCAGCGAAGTGCTGCATTTAAAATGTGTAATCCATAGTATTCTAACCTCAGTGTGTTTTTCATGAGTTTAAAACAAGGAAGGACATTCTTCCTTCTTCTAAAACCAAAAGAGGGGTCTTGCATTACATGTTTTCACCTGATCATTGCACTTTTGGTTGTGGTCTGCATGTAGAGTTCTTCAGTGGGTCAAAGGTGAGAAATTGTTCAAGTTCTGAAAGGTAGCCAGGTCCTCTGTGAATCCTACTCACCAATGTATGTACCTATATCCAGTGTTCACACCTATAAGGTAGCATCTCTGTTATCAGCAGGAGAAAAGATCATTCAAAGTTAATTCCTGATTGAATTTGAAAACTGAAATCTCCTTATCCTTTTTCCTTACTCTGAACTGGAATAGCATTTGCCCTGTTTTCCAATTTTGTAAATGAAAATTATCAATCCCAACTGAGTTTTCTTCTGAAGAGTTATAGTCAGAAACAGAAAATTTAGACCAAGATGCCTAGGAGTGCTTCATGCTTCACTATTAGTGACATCACTGGAAACTCATTTTGATGATGTTCCAGACTTGATGTTACAAGATTAAATACTTTAAATACTAGAACGTTGAAATTAATTAAGAGGTACTTTAAATTATGCAGTTGCATTATTCAATGTATTACCTTGAATTAAGTTATATTGTATTAATATAGTATTAATATAGTGTAATAAGTACAAAACAGTTGCTAACTGTGATGTCTTAGTAGAAGAGAAAAGGTAACAGGTTAAAGCATCAAGAGGAAAAATATGTGTGCTTGTTGGGGGTCAGAAAAAAATCACAAATTAGAATAATAGAATCTTTCGAATTCAGAAATTTATATGCTCTATTCACTTACTACATTGCATGATGGTTTAGAAATTAACGTATCTATACCTTTTCTTGAGGTTTTAATGGAGCTGGAATTTATCCTTTGCTCTGTTACTTTTTCCTGGACATGTCTGTATGTTGAGCTATTTGCTTGACAATAAGATTTAGAAGTCTGAAAAGAAAGAGAAGAATTTATCTCTCAACACTAACTTAAAGTCTTTCTGACAGTTAGATGTAATACTTTACACCTCACTAAGTGACTATCGAGTGGAGGCTTTAACATCTGACACTACAAAGACTAAAACATTCATGCATATTAAAAATACAGAATGTAAGAAATAGTGCTCTCTACTCACATTCAGTGCTAGGAGTTAAGGCAAATACATTAATCATATCTCTGCTATCCCTCTGTACCTTCAGTCACTTGCCCAAAACCAAAGATATGACGTGCAATTGTTAAGCAAGTTTTCATCTTTGTTTTGAATGCTCATCACGTTGGAAAAGGAAGTTAGAAAATCTCCTTTTAAATTTTATTGTATTCATCCAACTCTCCTCAAAAATGATCTTCTAAAAGAAGGAGAAAGAAATTGTGTTTGTTTTCTTTATTGTTTTAAAGTAGTTAGTACAATCACTTACAAGTCTTAGTTTTGGCAAATTAGAAAATCTCACACAACATAATGATTAGATGGAGCCATTCAGCATTTGGCATATCCACTCCTCCAAAAAAGTCGTATGTATGAGAATTGTATCAATCTCAAGAATATTCAGAAAAAATAGCTGTTGCACAGGGTGAAAGCTATACTTTCTGGTCTGTTTTCTTACATCTGTGCAACTGCAGTTTATTTTTGGAAGTGAAGAGCCAATATTTGTTCTGTGTCTTTACTTTTAAACAGGCGTAATTAAGGCAACGTACAGAGCATCATCATTTCTGCTACCTATTATTTCACTGCCCCAAAAGAAATCTTTTGTGAATCTTCCTATAAATTGGTAGTACTTTTGGTTCTGGCAGCTCTTGTAGTGCTTTTGAAGTGCTTTTCTACTTAGTATGCGTGTGAGGATCTTCTATATGCTTCTGTGGGAAGGAGCTGGAGTAAAGTGGGAGAGAAGGAAAGACATTTTTCTGTCCTCACTTAGGAATCTGTGTTTTTGGCTTAATGAGAGCCACAAAGCCTGTGATCCACAAAGACAAAAAGCATTCATTTGAAATGGTATTTCAAATATAAGGAAAATATAAATCAATTTTTTGTTTGTTTATTTCAGAAAGTTATTTTTCTTTGCCATATCTGTGATTGAATAGAGAGGCAAATAATTACTTTTTGATTTGTAGGATCAGCAGTATTGCTTTTTTATAAAACTGTTATTTTTTATGTCTGGTTTCTGAATTCAGTTATTTGATGGGTTTGTGCAAATGTCAGGTTTCCAAATGAATTACATGTAAATGGCTTAGATATACCAAAGAAATGCATGAATTCAGCTGTATTGAATATTTCTCTTGTACTTCAAGTCAGTCACTGCCCAGTCAGTTGTTTTATCAATTTTTTTACCTTCTAACCATAGAAAAAAAGCTATAATTTTTTTCATAGTATAAGCAGTTTAAACAGTTTTAAAGGGGAAACAGAGGAAAATAAATTTACTTAGTTTAGAAAAATATATTTTCTCTATATTTTCCAGATTGTGCTGGTTTCGTCTGGGGTAATTTTCTTCTTAGTAGCTGATGTGTTCTGGACTTGTTCTGGAAACAGTGTTGATAATTCAGGGATGTTTTAGCTGTTGCTGAGCAGAGCTTACACAGAACCAAAGCCTTTTCTGGTCATCCCATGCCACTAGAGAGAAGACTGTGGGTGCACAAGGAGTTGGAACGGGGACAGCTGGGACAGCTGACCCCAGCTGGCTAGAGGGAGACTCCATACCGTATGACATAGCCTACATCGGTCAGTTGGTGGTATACATTGTCTTTCACTTGTATCTTGTGTTTTATCTCTCTCTTTTTTTCCCCCCTCTGCAATTTTTCTTTTCATTTGCATTTTTATTATCATCATCATCTCCATCATTTAGTATCATCACCATGTATTATTACTCTTACCATTCTTCCAGCTGTTAAACTGTTATTTCAATGCATGCATTTTCCCCCTTTTACCCTTTGATTCTCTCCTCTATCCCACTGATGGAGGGGGCCGAGTGAGTGGCTGTGTGGGGCTTAGTTGCCTGCTGGGTTTGCACCATGTTTGCAGTTACACAGTAACTGACTCCCAGCAAATTTAAGGCGACATTAATTTTTATTTGTTTTGTGCAGAACTGGAAGATGCTGAGCTTGCCAACATGATTAATTCCTTGGTGCCCTTCCCTTTCTTTGATGAATCCTTGAAAACAGGTACCTAGATTTAGTGTCGTTGACATCCTGTTAGACTAATAATTAACAAAGAAAACAGAACAACAGAACTTGTGCAAGTAATTTACTATAATTCTGAAAACCAAGAGAACATTTATGTTCAACTGAAATCTTGATTACTGAATAGAAAACATTCTTTTTTGGTTAGAAAACTAAGAAAATAGATTAAATTAATACTCAGTGGAGTAAAAAAAACAACATATAAATAAATATCAAAATGAATAACACTCAGTAAAGAGCAAGAGCCATGGCACACTTATATTCTGACACAAATTAAAAAAGAAGTTATAAATTAAGTCCACATTTTTGAAAATGACCTTGTTGTAAGCATAGAATTCTAGAAATGTCTCTTCATCAGCTTTATTCCAAATGTCAGAGGAAACTCACTGTTTTCACCCGGAGCATCTCTTTTGTGCTTCACACCACATTTTTTTTCTACTATACCGAGTGTCCTTGTCGTTTCCTTGTTCGTGTTTTATTATTCAGGGAGTCACAGATGAATGATTACCACAGTTAGGGATGGGGATTTTTTTTTAATTGTTTGCTGTTGTTTTGCATTGAATTTCTGTCCCACCCTGTAGAAGGATTTTCACAGTATGAAGCAGTTTCTGATATTTTGTAACTAGCTGAGGAACTCTGAGAGATGAACAGGAGTAGTAACAAAGCCTAGATTACAATTTTGAGATTGGTAAAAGTATTTAAATGGAACTTTTAAAAAGGAGATTCTAATGTTACCACTTGACATTGCAAAGACAGTTTTAAAAAATTGCTTTTCAACTTCTGATATTTAAGAGCCATAAAAAATTTTACTTTAACATACATAATTTTTGCCAGATAATTCTGTAGTGCTCTTTGCTATATATCAAATTGACTTTCCCAAAGAAGTTTTAATTGTGGCTTGAAAAGTTTCTATTGAAAAGTTAAACCAGTACTTGAGAAAAAAAAACATAAAGAAAGAAAATTACTGCTAGTATTATCTGTGCAGTAATAACTCTAATTTCTGGTTCTGCTTCCATGATGTTTTCAGGCTGTCTCAAGGAAACAGGCTGAAATTCTAGAGGCTAGATATGATGTAAACCTTTAGTTTCATGTTATCTGTAAAATTATTATCTTTCTATGATCTGACTTAGTGTTATAGAAAAGGTTTGGAGTGCATGGACTGCAAAAGTAATTAAAAACAAAGAAACAGAACCCCAAGAGGTTATATTCTTTCCACTGCTGAACTGGTAACTGCACTGTAAGTTTGGTAAGTGACACTCAAATAGCAATGACAGCACATTCTGTAATAACCATCCTGAGAGATGCAGTTTCTTTGTGATTCATGCTCTGTCAATGCAGTAATTTCATGCACTTCTGCCTTATAAATCCACTCCAAAACCACTTGCCTTGATTGGCAAACTGATTTGTTTCAGATTTTAAGGTGTAAGTTTGTGACTGTTGGTAAATGTAACTAAGAAAAACGTTACATAATCTTTAGCTAGAACATTGCCTTGAATGCCTCAGCAGTTTTTATAAGGTTATTTTCCATTCCTTGTTTTTAAGTTATTTAAACTACAGAGAGTTAGGCTTTTTGTTGTTGCTATTTGTTTATATGACAAGTACAAAAAATATGTGAGGGGTTTTTTTTTTCCTTTTGTCAGTGGTCTTGATGTTCTTTTTTGTCATTCTTACACAGCCTACATTTCTTGGTAGAGGTCACAGTTTCTTTTTTATGGTTTTAGAGTTCTTTAATTTCCTTTTTTCATGAAAACAGGCATTATGGCACAGGATGTGTGGAACGTCCCATATGATATTTGTTCTCTATATTGTGTAAAAAGCTGCAAGACAAGATTTATAACTATGCAATAGTGTCTGTTTCCCCAAAACATGTATACAAGTCAACATGAGGTAATGTCATAGTGACTGTGGGTCCATGACACCATTTTTCTCGTTGGTTAATTTTAAGCTGGAGCAAAAAGAGCTGGAGGAGGGACTAAATCCTCAAACATACTTAAAAATGGGTTTTCTTCTTTAGTCACCTCACTTCTGGATTAAACTCTGATCCTAAAATTCCTAGTCAGACTATGACCAGTGTCAGAAAATTAATTAGGCTATATGAAGAGTCCAGCTAACCTCCTAAACAATGACTTATTTACTTCCAATAGTCACAGACATTTGTCTGTGAAAATTATTATAATTCATTTAAAAGAATCAACAGAAGTATTTATATTTAGATAGAGCTTGTTACTTCATTTCACATTAAGGAAAAAAGTTGCATGAATAATGTTACTGTGTGTCATTTTATCTTACTGCTGTACTTCATAGAAACAGGACTGACCCTGCATAATACACTTTCTTGTTATTTTCCATGTTTTGTTTTCCCCTGTGTTTCCAACAGCTTCACCTGTCTTAGAAGAGCCCTTTTTTTCTTAATAGCTGCACGCTCCATAATCCAACACTTGCATTTGTGGATGGTAGGGTTTGAAGGAAGGTCTCATTGAATGACTCACTTCCAATGGCTTTGAAGTTATTTATGGCTTTCTACAGAATACTCATTAGACTACCCCTCTGCCTCTCTCCAGGTCTTTTGTGAACACTTTCCAAGATGGTGACCTGGTTGCCTTTCTTTCAGCAGAACAACACAATTAGCCTCACTAAATGTGCTTGCATTTATTTAAGCTTGTTTTTCTTTTCATTCTTCAAGGGCCATTTCTTCATGTGCTGACAGTAACTACTTTTCATTGTTTTCATTAGCTCTCCTTGTGTACATATAAAAAATTACTGTTTCAGTAGTATTTTTTTTCTAGTGTACATTAACACATTCTAATTTTGATCATGCTTATTACTCTTGCATTACAGAATAACTCTTTACTCTTCTGCGTTTTTGCTATCACACTAATTCAACTGTACAGATTAGTGGCATATTTACAGTATTCTGTGTTTAGCTGCATCAATACATCAGGAAGTTAATTGCCCCACTAAAACTGCCTGTACAGCCTCTCCATGTACGATCTCTAGCATGTAGTATAGTTGTAACATGGTCCACATTCAGTATATTATATTTTATTTCTTGTATATTTTCCGTCATTACGGTTCCCTAGCCAGTATTTTCTGTGGTTTATATGTGGTCCTGTAGAGCTTTTCCTCTCTAAGAGTATTTTAAAAAAAGTCTAACTCAAGTGATTGTAGCACTTATCTGGTAATATTTTGTCTTTAGTCAACATGATAACCACTTTAAAGTGTTTTCTCTTCCTGATTCTTGAAAAAAAATTCAATTTTATCTTCACTTACTCAACTTTCTTATTTGACAGAGTGCTGGTTTAGACATAGGCTTGCTTTTTATATCCTCCATAATATAATCCTGTGCATTTTTCAGATGTTATTTTGTATTATTTTTCAAATGCAGGGATTCCTGTGTCCTCTGGTTGTGTGACATGTGATCATGGCTAAATATATTGCCATAAATGGAGCAATTCTTGATTTCTGTGACTATGGTTTTGGTGATACAAGCACTTCTTAGGGTCTTCCTAAGACACAGAGTACTGAGTATGGATTTGCAAAATATTTTATCTCTATAATGTCTTTGTAAACCTTCCTCTTAATAGAAACTCTTACTGTAGAGGGGAAAGGAAGGAGTGCAGCTGCTGGCATCCTGAAGTAGCCGGTCTAATTAGGGTGAGGGTGTCAGCAGCACAGCACATGCAGAGGTGTTCCAAGCTGCACTGATTTTGTGGGCTGAACATTTAAATAAGATCTCCTGCTTTCAGTCTGCTTTCACATTTGACATTGAATCAGCTTTGCTTTCTGCGTGTCCTTCTCTTCAGCTGCACTGTGCATCGGAGCTGGGTTAGATATCTGTGAGCGTTGACACCTGTTTCATGTCACTCTACCTGTTCTTCACCAACTCTTCAGTACAGTGTAAGAGAGCTCTTGAGACTGTTTAAGAATATGATTCGGGCTCTCTTGCTGGTGATCAGACATATTTCCATTGTAAATACAGTAGAAACAGAGTTGTCTGTCTTCTAAAGGAGGAAATGGAAGTCCATTAACATAATCGTAAGGCTGTTTAATGTCTGCAGCTACAGTGTCATCCCTGGACATGGTAGGAAGTGCTGTTCTGTTCTACACACATTCAGTGCTTAATCTTTTTCTCAGCCAACCAACACAAATGTACAGTTTTTGCAACAGCCACTGGGCAGAACCCAATATATCCCAGCTGAAGTCACCAATATAGCAAAATAGTGATTGAGGCAAATAGAACTGAATTATGATGTAAAATTATGCCCATAGGAGATTCATTGTATTGTAAAACACTTTGAGGTGGTATGCAGATGACCCAATTTCTGTATTTTTGTTGTATTAGATATTTTTTCTTGGATCATTAATTGACAGTTGTGATATGGCAACATGAACTTGAAGAAGAAAAGGTAAATTCCTGGAAAACTTCAGAATATTAAATTCATCTTTGAATAAAAATTAAGCATTATGTTATTATAGTGCATTATCAATGCAGAATTGATCTCTAAGTGACTATTTTAGTAATTTTTTTTCTCTTTTAAAGTTTGGGAAGTCATCAGCTCTCCTTGGATGGTTACATTATGGAGTCATCATAGAATGGTTTGAATTGGATGCAGCCTTAAAGATTGTCTAGTTCCGTGGTCAGGGGTGCTGTCTATTAGATCAGATTGCCTCATCTAACAATTCCAGGGATGGAGCATCCACAGCTTCTCTGGATAACTTGTTTCATTGTCCCACTACAGAGTGAAGAATTACTTCCTAATATCTAATCTAAATCTCCCTTCTTTTAGTTTAAAACTATTCACCCTTGTCCTGTCACATTGGATGTGCCACACACTGTACGACACAGAGTAAATGTAGAAGTAGGTCTCTCTCTGTAGTTTGCTAAGTGTAAAGAATATAGATGCAAAATCCCCATATTCATGTTTCTTACAGAGTTTATGTCAAAGATTCAATTATTCCTTGTATTTCCAATAGAATAATCTATGAAGAAGTATTTAGTCTTAAAAATGTAATGAACTACATTACTACTTAATTTAATGTGACATAGATTACAGTAGGCCAGTAAATCATATGCATCCTTAGATGGGCTTTGAAAGATTTTATGGCCAAGATCAGGACGTAAATTGAAAAACTGACATACCATTTTAGAATAATGATACAGCTGCAGCAGAAAGAAAGATGGCCAAGGATAAAGAGGCAGACTCATTTTCTGAGGTAATTGCACCTGTGCTTTTTTCATGGTTTTTGACATTGCAAGAGTGAGGTGTTAGAAAGTGACTTCAGTTTATTGCCAATGTTTGGGACAGGGAGAGTACAAACCTGGAGTCACATGTCTTATTAAGTAACTTTTATTATAAAAATATGTTTTTAATAAATTATGGATCTATAGTTTGCCAAGAAGCTGCTGGCAGTAAATAAAAAATACTTTAGGTCAAATTACTCAACTCTTTTTTGCTAATTGTTTGTGTGCGCTTGACTGACCAAGTGGTTTTCTCACACAGTTGTTAGCTTACTTTCTCTTTCCTCTACCCCTTTTTAGGTTCAAGATCTTATATGACATTACAGCTTATCTTTAGATTTAGATATTTTGACCAAAAAGCAAATTTTTTTCTTCAGGAAAAATTGTATCTTGTATTTTTTTATTTGAAGAAGAGCCTTTCTTGTCTTGAATTCTGTAGCTGTAAGTCAGTCAAATGAGTATTAAATTTATTCAGGTCTTTTATCTTTTTTTTTTCAGTCCTAAGAAAATTTGAATCTTTGAGTATGTCGCCAAGTATGATATGTGAGATTACTATGGAGATACGAGCCATTTTAAAAGTACCAATATTGTAAGAGATACTAATGATAATCATTATGTTTAACAAGATGTCCATGTAAAGGTAATGTGTGTACAGTTTTATTTGCCTTGGAGGACAGTTTAAATGCAGATGAGCAACGCAACCTACTCGCATTTGAAATATGTAAGTGGAGTTGCACTATATTCAGACTTAGGAGAAGATATCAATATGGCATGACTGTTAGTATCTAATTTAGCAGGCTAAATTACCTCACTAATCTCCCTAGAATCTCTTCAAAGTGTATGAGAGAACATGGCTTCTCCAGAGAGCAATTCTTCGGCAAAAGCCTAATTTAAGGTGCTGAATTGTCCTTTGGAGGAGTTTATTGCTCTCCTTTGAAAAAGCCAGGAGCTTAGTTAATAACCACTAATTATTTATCATTGTGCTAAGGTAGGTATCAAAACAGGAAATCAGAATGTGTACGAAAAGTTGACCTAGTTATGCCAGCTTGGGAAGGTCTGTAATTTTAGCAGAAATGGCTTACTTTGCTCTCTTTTTTCTATAACTGTATAACTTTTTAGTTTAAAACTATTCATCCTTGTCCTGTCACATCGGATGTTGAGGAGCAGGAAAATAAATGCTTACAATTATTTTTACCAAAACAGGCCTCACAACAGGAAATCACAAGAGGATTTCATAGTTGTCAGACTAAATGCGTGGAGGAAGACCAGAAGCAGATTGAAAGAGGCTGTTTAAAAGAACTCATCAATCTACAAACTCCTGGTTGTTACCAAGGTGTATCTTGCAAAGCCTGAGAGGCATGCCATCCCCTCCGTGAACAGTCTTTCAAAGGCAGTCTCTTCAAGAGATGCAGAGGCAGCAGCACAGTCATAAATATTGCCTTCTGAAGGGAAGTGTCTTTGCTGAGACCCCATAAAGAGCAGCTGCCAAGCTGCGGCCAGAGAACACCTCTTGGGACCTCCACTACTGTTGCTGTGTAGCCAGCAGAAGCTGTAGTGTTGGTGTGGGGGTTTTGTTGATTTGCCTTGAAGTGGTGTGATGGTTGCATTAATTGAAATTAAATGTTTTCAGAAAGCCTTTCAATTGATGTAATAATTATAGGGTTTTTTCTGCTTGGTAGGTGTTTGTTTGTTTGCTGAACGTGTATTCAGGTTTATATACATACAGCATATATATACAAGTGAATGAGCTCATCAGAGAAACCTCTTAGGTGAGCTGTTTCCATGTTAGGAAGAGCTTTTAAGAAGTACTGATCTTCCAAAAGCCAGAGCAGGTGTCTTGAGACTGAGACAGTTTATGGCCTTGTAGGACCTCCTAAATGGAATTTGTTTGAATTTGAGCTAGCTCAACCTTCTGCTTAGACTGTTTCCCAAACTGGAATAATTGCACTAAAACTGTGAAGAGATTTATTATCCCTTCAGTTCTTCCATCTAATGAATTCTGGCCTAATTGTATCCACCAGAAACAAAACAAAACAAAACAAAACAAACAAACAAACAAAATTAAGTTGAATAATAATACAATACTAGAGGTCTATTTTTTTCATTTTGTGGTTTGTTTGGAGATTTTTTCAGTGAGTGAGACAGGAGGCAGCTATATGAAAACATGCAAAATATCACCTAGATTTTCCTAATTCTCGTGGGTATCCCTGTACTGCAGTCAGAATGTATGACTACCAGACTAGTCAGGCTCACCTGTTCTGCCTGGAATTGAGTTG
The DNA here is from genome assembly GCA_013400215.1 of Cisticola juncidis. Classification (NCBI taxonomy): domain Eukaryota; kingdom Metazoa; phylum Chordata; class Aves; order Passeriformes; family Cisticolidae; genus Cisticola; species Cisticola juncidis. The sequence continues at coordinate 203,864 of VXBR01011467.1, forward strand.
ACCTGAATCATTGTTGATGTCATGACTTTACAGATTTCTGCATGAATTATACTATCCTTGTTAGACCTTGTATATCAATTTGTATGTATTCCCTCCTATTGCTCTTCATATTCCTGTGATACCACTCATCTATCAGTGAAGTAATTACATAAAACCTCCACTGATAAATTACTGGGATGTTGATTTGATCTAGACATTTCTAACAGATATTTAATGTGTTAATAGCATGTCCTATTCAGTCTCTGAAAAATGAGAAACTTCTTGAATAATATTTGTTTAGGTTTGTGTAACACAACAAAGTAGAGACACTGAAGCTCGCTGAACTACTTTCAGACAGCACAAGATAATTGCATACAGCTGCAAGTTAGCAGCTAGCACGGTACTCCACCTGGGTATATATCACTCTGCATGTAGTGCAGATAATTAAATAAAGCAGAAAAGATTAAATAAAATTTCTCTCTTTTATATCTCTAGGTTAATGTAATCTCTAGGTTCTTAGTGTCCTGTTAAGTAAATGCATTTAAAATAGAAGTATTGGGAGCAATGAAACAAAAAATTGTCTAATAATGATATAATTAGTGCCATCCCACGTTGTGTTACGAGAAGATACTCTTCTTGGTGCAGATGAATCATTTTGTCATTATTTCTTTGGCATGTCTTGCCTCAAATAGTCAGCTATGTTTTGTAATACAGGAAGTTGTATTTTCCTAATAAATCAAATATTACAACTTTCCTGTTGTCTAACTTACAATTTGAGATAATGAGCTCCAATTCCTTATCACAGTGCTTTAATTTACATTTCTAACATGACCAATGCCAGTAAAATGTTCTAGTATATTATCTGGCAGTAAGTAAAACCTGTCAAAAAATCAATAAAAAGAACAGTGCTTAACAAAAGACATATGCCTCATAAATAATATGTCATGACAACTGGCAGCCCTTGTAACATATTTGAAGGAAAATGCTGAAAAAAGTAACCAACCATAAGGAGCTAATGGGTTATTTTTGCTAGAAATCTGTCATAGACGTTTCCTGTCACAATATTATTGTATTTGTGATAAAGCAAAAGGATTTGTACTGTGATTTTCCTAGCATACTATAAAAATTTCAATTAGCAAATATCATCTCACATTTATTTTTATAAAGAGCAAGTCTGTCATCCTATCACTAATCTGTTCCTGTATCAGTGTTCCAATTATATTAGTCCTCTGTCTTAACTTCCTATCTGGCTCTTTGTTTTCCAAAAATAGATGATGCACTTGTGCTAAAGGTACATTTAATGACTTATGAATCATTGGTTCAAATCATTAAACATGATGTTTTCGAAGAAACAGATCCTAATTTTTCTAATTTCAAGTTTGAAAATAACAGGTTAATGAATTTGAGAGTAATCTGTGTCGTTCACTTGAACTGACAAACTAATCTTTCAAATCTCTTGATTCTAGTGTGGGGATTTGAGATATTTTTGTGGTATTTTTGTTTGTTTTTTTTTAATTATTATGCTGGAAATATCTGTAGTAAATGGGCATATGATGATGAAGTGTAAAATTACAATAATAGTGTGGAAGAGCCACACCACCACCATTCCCCTGAAAAAAGCCACCTAAACCACCACAATCCTGTCTTCCCAAAGCAAGATATGAAGGTGTCCTGAAACACTGGATCTAAAAGTAAGCTTTTAGGGGGATTTCACAACAGGACTTAATTGGCCACTGGAATGAAATGCAATTTGATGTCATAGAAATCCTTGAATATGAGGGCCAAATAGTTTTTATAAAGAAGCTGGTGAAGATAAAAAGTAGAGGTTAGGGTATAATGTAGTAGAAAATGGTAGTAAAGTAGTAATAAAATAGAATGACTAAGGGAGGCAATTTTGAAACTGTCATCTTGCAGGATTTTTGTGCTTTATTCTTAATTTTAATTTTTTGTCAGCTTTGCATTTAGCTGATAAATTTAAATGCAAGTGTTCTATATGTTCTCAGATGCAAAGAAAATGGAAAGAAAACTGTAACATAAATACAGAAGAGTTCCTGAGTACTTAATGGGCTGGTTTATTAAAAGTTCAGTACTTGTCCAATTTGTCTGCATTTACTCCCAGGGTGGCAGAACACCTATTATTAAGTATTGTCTTCCAGTATTAACATTCAGAAGAAAAAAAAAAAATCATGACATTTAAGTTAAATCTGTGTCTTCTCTAATCTTAATACATTCATAGTTTTCCTTTGTTTCATTTGTGATTTTGCTGTACAAAGGATTCAGTGCTCCTATTACTGCTGGTGAATTGAAAGTGTGTTATTATCACATCAGCCTTACAGAAGCTGGTATTTGAAATAATGGTAGGAGTGCAGCATCACAGCCCTCCTGATGTGTGAGGTGCAGAAGTTGTGCTGTTTGCTAATTATGTACCTTTCCTTCTGTGAACAGATATACTAAATAAGACCAGAAAAGATAAATGGCATGGGCTACTTGTATCATGCTTTGAGGTGAGCAGTGGGTCACAATTCAAACAGCAAAAAAGATCTTATCTTCTTAAATAAGAAATTGTCCTTTAATGATAAGGAACATTATTTCTGTTATTTCCGAGGAGAGGCAATATGACCCACTAGCTTCCAACGTTGTTCTGGATGCCTTTCAAATGTATCTGTGTCAGAAGTGCTGTCTGATGCTTTTGGTGAATAGCATGATACTGGATATGGTTTCAATGCTTCTGTATATTTACCTAGGAAGCACAGTGAGGACAAATATATGTTGAGAGAAAAGAGTAGTTGGGTCATGTGAATACTATAAAAAGTATCATCTCAGCACTCAAAGAGTCTGTTCTTCTGTGTCATTTGGGGAAAACCTCCACGTAGACAGAAATTTGGAAAGTTTTAGTATATCCCTCCATTGATGAGAAAATTTAAAATATGTGTAAGTTTTTGAATCCTCACTGGTGAGAAGATATACGATGAATGGAAAAATATTCCCAGTAAAGTATCACCAGGATACTTTAAGTTTATGATTTTCTGCTCCTACATTCAGAATATAGACATTTGTCCTACTCAAAACATGATCATCTATAGATCAGATGGAAATGTTGATTGTCTCTTTTGGGGTGGGACTGAGATTAATTATCTTCATTTTGACTTGTGCTAGGCCTCCATGTGTCTAATGTCACATCCCAGGAGTGCTTATTGGCACCTTCCACTAATATGAATGCAAGAAGCCTTGCACAATTCTCTGTGCCAGTATTGGAAATGTAAATTAAAATATGCTCTCAGCAAGAAGTGCTGCACAGGCCAATATGTGGAATAATACCTGTTTGCAATTAGGGCAGAATGAATGGTAGCCAAAGAAACCAGCTGTAGAAAACAAAAGAAAATATAAGCACTTTTTAAAAAATACAAAAATCATATTTAGAAGCCCCAAAGCACAGAGTGGAACCAAAGAAAGAGATTTATGATGTATCACTTCTAATTCTAATTTGCAGTCTGTTATTATGATATAATCTGTGGTTCTCTTTGGGGAACAGCAAACAGCATCTGGTAGCTCTTTGGATTCCCTCCAAACTGCTTTGAAATAGATGTGACTACAGTAAAGTAGTGTGAAGGATAGGGTATTCTGTTCTTTATATTCTGGTGAAGTTTATTGTTATGAATGCTGGGTTTAAAATTTAAGTAAGCTTCTTATTTCAGGTGCTGTAGTACTGGTTTGCAATGTGAATGTGTTCACAGCCGTCCTTGAAGATTTCCATAAATTGGATAACGCAGAACTGTGGAGGCTGACTGAGCTTACCAGTCAGTCCTGAGCACTGTGCTGGAGTGACTGAACCGCTCTGAGGCTGTGTCTGCTTTGGGTTCACTCTCTATTTGATGTGCCATGTCATGCCGCAACATCACAGCCAGGGAAGGCTGTCTGGGGATGAGGCACCATAACTGGGAAAGCCCATGGCAGCTGGCTGACTTCTGCAGCTACAGCAGCCTTTAGAGCTGATAGCTCAAACTCTGCTGAAAGAAACCACAGTAACCTTTGGCAGATCGATGTGAGCTGACTCTGTCAATCATTTACACTGATGGGAATGACTTTGCTGCTGGGAATAACTGAAAACTCTTGGGCCGTGTTTGCAGAGTGCTGAATGCAAGCTGATGAATGCCATGTTTTAGTTTTGGCCTTTATGGGTGCCCATTGGTGGCTAAGCTTACATCACCAAACAGTGTTGATAGCATGGAACATGTGCTATCACAAACAGTGCCTAGTTTACTGTTCTCTAGAGGGTGAAGTAGCTCTAGACTGGTCCTATGGACTAGCTGTGAGCCAGTAGAAGACCTGGACAAACTCAGTTCCATGAGTTCTGTGCAGTTAGTTCCTATTTCTCCCTAAAATCTGTATAGATGTAGCCTAGAAGCTCAAGCAGAGGAATACTACTTGTAGGTATAAACATATACATATAGACATTTCCTTGCTTGCTTTTCTTGGTGTTTTAATAAAATATCATTGTTTCCTTTGGAAAATTATAAATCAATTTATTAACTTAAGTGTTATGAAATGCCTTTTAGCATCCTGTCCAATTTCTTTAAATTGTGTCATGCTTTTAATTATTTCTTATAGTAGTTTCATACAAGTCCTCTGCCTTCCAGAAGATGACAGTGCTTAAACCTACCTAAAAGATTTAGCTGCTGCACTATATGTGATTTTTTTTATCTAGAGTTATTTACTTTAAAAATATGAATAATTAGTAAGTGGCAAACAAGTATATAAGAAATTTAATTACATACCAAGTCAAGGCAATTTTTTTCTTGTTTTTATAATTTATTAATAGTTGCTTCACACAGAGATCCTAATTGCCATTTACTTGTCAGTGTGCTGATCTCCAAAGAGGCTGGTGCCTGTTCAGTGACCTAATGTGAGTGCTCAGTATTGGGAGTAAGGTTTTGTGCTGAAATCTCTATACCTTGTGATTTATTTTTACGTTCGTGAGTTCTAGCCTGCATGCTTAAAACACATGTATCATATAATGCAAATCAAAGATTCACATAAAATCCATTATAAGAAGGATGTATAGAATTTTTCAAGCCTTTTAATGATATTGCTGTTCTCCAAAAGTCACATGAATCATGAACATGAATAGAGGAACAGTTAAGCTGTTTGCTGCCACATCTTGTGAAAATGCTTACAGCATACAGGGAATGTTACATAAATTCTCATAGTGAAGGAATGCCAGGAAGTTGTTATTTAATGATATGAAATGTTACAGAAATGAAATAGTGAAAGACATCAAGAAAGAGCTTATTCTTAATGCTTTCAAGAGTCAACAATTATTTTTTGCTAAGAAGTTGAAGTTCCAGGCATGGCATCCAAACGAACGATGTCCTGAAGTTTGTCTTTACTTGTAATATGAGAAATAGTAGAATAATTTACTAGTTAAACCACACTCTTATAATTTCTCATCAGCTTCTTAAGATGTTCTTAAATTGGGAAATGTTACAGATGAGTGCTATTTGTAGTCTTTTATTAGGGAAGCAAAATCCCAGCATGTGACTGCTACAGTGCTCTTGCAGGGACACAATATTGATAGTTACGTTTTTACTCCCAATACCGACCCATCCATAGCGGGCTGAAGAGTAAAGTACTTCACTTTAATGCAGTGTGAGCCTATTTTTTCCTAAAAATCTCTGAAAAATAAAATGGAAATCACTAATAAAGCAGTTCTATTAAAATTTTGCTTGCAGAGCATTAGCAGTAACCTCTAGAAGCTGCTGGATCAGTACATTTGAAGTTTGCCCAGTCATTCAAACATTGTTCTGAACTCTGTCAGAACATCTTACATGGGGACTTCTGTAGGGTTCTTTTTTTCTTTGAAGTTTGTTTTTTGTGGGGGTGTTTCATTTTTTTTTTTAGTTCTTTTCTACATATAAAAGCGTGAGTGCTTATACTGTGCTATTACATTATGTATTATATAACTCCAGGCTGAAATCAAAGGTAGTAAATATTACCTGTGACAAAAAAGCAATTGCATTTACTTTGTAAAATTGTTTTTATGTTTATTGTATGCAAGCAGTATAAGACATGATAGACTAAGTGAATTATTTTCTCCCTTTATTTCAAGTACCATGAATTTCCGAATGATGTAACAGGAACATTTATGGCCCTTAGTGATCTTCACCGGATTTTTAAGCTGAGTGTTTTGGGGTTTTGTTGCCCTTATAGCCAACTGTACCCTGGGCTGCATCCACAGCAGTGTGATCAGCAAGTCGAAGGAGGGGATTCTGCCCCTCTGCTCTGCTCCCATGAGACCCCACCTGCGTCCAGCTCTGGAGTCCCCAACATAAGAAGGACATGGAGCTGTTTGAGCAAATGCAGAGGAGAGCCACGAAGTTGATAAGAGGACTGGAGCATCTCCACTGTGAAGACAGGCTGGCAGAGTTGGGGCTGCTCAGCCTGGAGAGGAGAAGGCTGGATGGAGACGTCATAGCAACCTCCCAGTATCTGAAGGAGGTTGGAGCAAGACTCTTCATCAGGAACTGTGGTGCTAGGACAAGGAGTACTGGGTACAGTTTGAAAAAGGGGAAATTTAGGTTAGATATTGGGAAAAAAAAATCTATACTTTGAGAGTGGGTAAGGCACTAAAACATGTTGCAGTGTTCAAGGGCAGATTGGATAAGTCTTTGAGCAACATGGTCTAGTGGGAGGTGTCCCTACCCATGGCAGGAGGGCTGGGACTACATGATCTTTAAAGTATATTCCAATCACTTAACATTCTAGGATTCTGTGATTCTTTGAGAATTAAAAGCAGCATTTTTATTCAGTTTAACTGAAGGAACTGAGATAATTTAAGCAGATTAGTTGATGACATTATTATTAAACTCTTCAAATTCATTATTACAAGTATTGTTTGTCTGCAAATCTTAAAGTGTTTAAGAGACAAATTTGCAAGAGGGATGCTGGTGCCTAAATGTCCCTACAGGCATCTAAATCAAGCCTTTAAATGTCAATGTATTCATACCTCACCTGTCAAGTACTGAGAAAAAAACTCTTTTGGATTTTCAGTTTCAAATTCCGTATCTGTAAGCTGTTAATTTGCTGCTTCTCAGTATTTTCATCACTTACAAAATGTGACCAGTGAATTGAACTGCAAGAAACCTTTGCACCAGTGGCCTTATTTGTGAAAACAGTGGATATGTAGCATGGATGTTCACGACTCATTTTCCATGGTGATATGCAGATGACATTCTAAAATGCACTGATGAGCTTCCAGAAAAGATGGTGTAAAATGGTTTCACTTAAAATACTTTGCTGAAATATTTAAGAGACTGGAGTCACACTTCTTGCCTTTTTCCAAGGGTTTTACATTCAGGTTTTTATGTTAAACAATTGACTTAGTCCTTTTAGAGAGTTTTATTTCTATTTGGAATTAAATACTTAAATGTCTTTTAAGCAAGAGAGAAGAACTCTGTAACCTAGGGATTAAGGCAGCCCTTTGGGATGGCAAAGCAGCCTTTCAGATTCCACAACAATGGGCATTTCATTATTCTAAATTAAGCATTCATAATAGCAGGGTCTTGAACTCAGTCCTCAGTCCTCCCAAATGAATAACCTAATCATGGAGCTATGGCAATTCCTACATGCTCACTGTGATCCAGGGGGAATCTTGTGGTGAAAGGGAGGTGTGCTATGGGAGCATGAGGATGAGTGCCAAGTCTGTTATCACAAGCTGGCTGTGTCAGTCTTCTGAAAGTGGAGATCAAGTGGGCATTGGAATAGACACCCCTTTATTTGAAGGGGTTTTGGACCTGTACTTTCTGTTATCTCGTGTGTGCTTTGTAACCAGTGAGTGACTGGGTAAAACAGTAACTGCATCAAACATGTTTTGAAAGAATCAATGCTGCTTAGTTTTCAGAAGGAAGCTCAGGACCCTGGTTCAGAAAATTTCAGAGTTACATATAAGGGGAATATCTGCTGCTTTCTGCAAGAAGTTAGCTGCCTGTGGAAGGGAAAGAACTCCATTTTCTTGACAGTCTTTAGTAGTGACTAGCTCTATGCTGAGTATTCTGACTATGATAAACTACTTTTGTATGCACACACGTCATATATATGTATATATATATATATACATACAAATACACATATACACATGCATAAATTTGTAGCCTTCTCTAAAAACAGAGGAGTAATAGTGCATTCTGTGACAGGTTTTTTTAAAGAAAAATTATGCATTATTTCTATATAAACTTCAAGTTGTGAAAAATCACATTAAAAAAACCCCAACCCTTTGTGTAATTTTCACTGTAGTTAAAACCAGCAAATCAGTTAAGTGAAATAATGATAATTAAAAGTGATTTGTATGGCATAAGTGTGCACTGCTTTGTTGAAATAATTGCAGTTCTTGTGCCAAATACTTTTAAATCTCAACTTGATTTTTAGTATTTTTGACAGAAGGTTCCTTTTGTCAGCTTTGACAATGAATATTGTAATAGAGCAATCTAGGGACTTCCATGATTTAAGTCAAACAGTTTATACTCTAATACATTGCAGAATTTTGCACTCAGATACTGTAAGTAGAACTGATGAAACGTCTGTAAGGTCTGTTCATTATTTCTCAACTGAATTTTTGATTCTAAGTGGCTTATGACTCTGTTGAGCAGGAGGCATAATGGTTGGAACTACTAATGTAAAATACCTGCATCAGGTTGAATATTTGGAGATTTTTGAGGCAAAATGCATATTTCAGAAACCTCAAATAGAGGAAAAAGTATTTTGTTTATTTATACATATTATTTTACTTTAAATAGTCTTACTGTCCTACTTTGGAGCAGAAAGGTGAAATTACTCAGAGAAGGGAATTTAATCAAGTCCATCCTTATTGTCTCCTTCATAGGCCCAAAGCTGGACAGGTTTTAAAACTTTCAGTAATACCACTTTTCTGCATTCCCAGTGAAAACGTTTCAGTTCTTCCTAGGTAACTAGACCTGCTCGTCACATTGCATTATTAACGTTGGCCATTCTGTGGAATATAAGAGGAGAATCCTGTGGACTAGTACGTTGGAAATATGTGGTGTCTGTGGAGGCAATTAAAATTGAATAGATGGCACACAAAGTCTGTGTCATATGTGACACAGGAATAGGAAGGGAAGAAAACTGGGTACAAAATCTTCTAAGATTAGGAGATATGGAGGAAAGAATCTAGGACTGGGTTTATGAAGGAAAGGTAACAGAACAAAGAGTGGTAACAGAATCTGTACAGTTTGATCTGGTGGTGATTGCTGGTCTAGGAGAGCTATTTTGGAAACAGGACAGTGGAAGCAGGATTTAGTATAGAAATGAGGCAAATGACTTAATGGGGTGTTGATTTCACCTACATTGCTGGAGATTCAGTTGAAAGGTATTGTGAGTTAATTTCTTTTTCTCCCTTACAAGACTTCATCCAAAATTAGTTAAGCACTAAAGATCATTTAAATTTCAGACAATATGAAAAAACATATTTAAAGTTCAAGAATAATGTTGCCTCATAAGCAGGGCAACAGTAGACATGGAAAGGAGAAGATAAAGGGAAATTACTTTAACTTGATGAAATTTTTCATCAGTCCTGCTAGTCCTGCTACTGTCTCTGGAGCAGTTAGGGACCATTAAATATTAGGTATATATTCAAATGGTACCTTATTGACTGATGGCTTATTTGGTTGTAGATGAGGCTGTAAATGCATTTGTATGGCAGAGATAATGGCCACAAGATATAGTTCTTTCATCATGAATTTTAATTTCATAAAGTGTCTATTTTCTTATTTGATTTTGGAGTAGAGATACACATTTGAAATGGATTATTTGGAATGCTAATGCTATGGGAATCTCAAAGTAGTTTAATATAGGAGATAACATCTGTCAGTGTCTATATGATTTCCCAGAGGAAACCATCTCTTTTCCTTGCCTAATTTCAGCGATAAGTTCTAGCAAAATTCTGTCTTCATCAATAATAATTATTCATTGTCATTAAATCTAGTGAAAACTTTGTCAACCAATTTCACATCTAATATACATATTTCAAACTTGGGGACTATGGTTCCGTAAGATTTCCTTGAAATACAGGACTCAGAGGGTGACTGAGTTTGTCTTTCTTCTTCACTTGGGAGTGCTCATTCCCATGACTTTTACCTGATAGAGGGTAAGCAGTACCTTGGTAAACCCATGCTGCCATCACCTGGAAGCTAAACTGCACATTCCCTTGCTATGAAGAAGTGTATATTGGGCCACTTCCCTTCTCATTACCTCCTCCTCCTAGCTCAAAAGATGAAGTTGTTTGTATTTGTTGTGTACCTAAAGCTATTCTCAAAAAGGTTTGTACACTTCAAATGGTACATATTGTACAAAAATATATATTCATTAAAATCTAGTTGTTAATGAAGGGGTTTAACCAGGATTGATAATTTGCACTTTTGACTTATTACAATACCCTAAATAATGCTTCCTGCCAAGACATTACAATCACCTTTGAATGTTTACTGTATAGTCTTTTTTCTTAGTTTGGAAAAGGTTTTTTTTTCTGTAGAAGTTTCTTCTCTCTGGAAGAAGTAAAAATGGTTTCTTTTCAATGTTTCTGTCCATTCCCTGGAAGTCTTTGGAAGATATTAATTTTGCATGTGTAGAAAATTAGGGCAAATTTGGTGTCTTTTGCATTGTAACATGTGATCTGTTGTAAAGATAAATTATGCTAAATTGCTAATTTTTAATTACTTCATCATTAGGATTTGTAATAATGCTTTGGTTTTCAATTTATGGGTTTAGACAGATTCTCTTTTTCTGCATTGTTTGAGTCCTGAAAACTAGAAACATTTTATAAATGAGCTTTTGAAAATGAGATAGAATTTTTTTTAATGTGAGGGAAGCATTTTACAGTTGGCACGATTAATTTGTTAACAAATCATAGGGGTTTTTTAAGAGATAAAATTGAAGCAGTTTTTGCAGCACAAATTAATAAAGATGGGACAATATATTAGTGGGCATTAACTCAGGTCCTGGAAGACAACTTACAGAAAAATTATACTAAAGATGAAAAAAAAAAGAGTTCTTGAAAGAAAACTGCATGGATTACAGGTTTCCCAGGGAGACTGTGAAATGACCTTTTGAGATACGTAAAAGCTCTTTGGACATCATCCTGGGTACACTGCTCTCGATGGCCCTTCTTGAGCAGGGGGTTGGTCCAGATGGCCTCCAGAGATCCCTTTCAACATTAGCCTTTCTCTGAATCTGTGATAACCCCGTGGTAAACTTGTATTACTTAGAGGCTACATTTTTAGCTGGATAAGGTCCTTGGAAGTGAAAACAACAGGTACAAAACCCCACCACATTTCGTTTTGTTTATTTTTAATGATCTTGCTTAACCAATGTTCATAGCTTTAGTTTCCTTTTGCAATAGTTCAGAGCACAGGTAAATCTAATTCCATATCAGGAATTAACCTCTCTGCTCTGATTTTTTCAGTGTCCTGCAAGTGAAACAAATAAAGCTTGGCTTTATTTAAAAAAAAATAGTTTACCTTACAATTTATTTGTTTTGGGAAATTGTACAGCTCAAGAGAATGGTAATGGATATATGATCTATCACCATGAAATGACCAGTGTGAATAAGATCCCCATGATTAGTGATCACAGCTTTTTTGGCATTCCACTGGGTCACTGAATAGCTTTGTGAAATGAGATTGGTCTCAGTCCAGTTCACAGAGTTCCAATTTTGGCTTTTTACCTCAGGAAACATCAGCTGTTGCTGATAGTTTCCAGAGAAAGATCAAGAACTTATACAGTTAGCCTGTTGGACAGAAGAGTTCCATGTGTAACAGAAGTATTTTTTGATGCTGTCTGATGCTGCATTTAAATAAAGGTAATTTGCTTCATGGCCACCAAATTAGATGTTTCTGGGGTTCGTTTGTTTTTAGAAATGTGTGTTACTAATTTTAAGCCAATATGTATAATTTTTAATCATGCCTTATCTTATTTTTTTCCTATTATAACAAATCAATTAATTTTTAAACAATTTAGATGCAACTGTGTCACTGGCAGTGTTTAATTACACACACAAAGCTGATTCATATTCTGAGCTTTTCTGCTTTTTCTTCTGCTCTTTCAAAGATTTTTGAAGGTATTCAATTTTTTTTTTAATAATTAGATCCTGTCAAAATCTTTGAGTTAGTAAACCCTTGAATTAGTAGAAAGCAAAAAAAGGATGGAAGCATTTCTTAATTACAGAGTGTGAATGAGCATGATTTTCCTTAGAATTTTGAGATTTGTTAAAAATAATATATCTTCCATATGTAATACGAGGCTGATGAAGTAATACATACTGTGAAGGCTGATGTGAGGCAAAACTGTGGCAGCTTACTGGATCAAATCTCCATGACTTCTCCCACACCATCTAATAATTCATCAACAGAGAAGACATAAATTTAATTTTTATTTGCCGGAGTCTTAAAGTACCAGTATGTACTGGTTTCCTGCTGCCAGCCATTCTAGAAAACAAAATGGTGACATTTTAGAAACATTCATATCAGTGAAATACTATAATTTACAAGTAATGCATAGATAGTTTTTATTTTGGATTGGAACATAAGCATATGAGAAATGGTTGTGTTTAAACTAAATGCTCATCAAAAATTAAACTCGTTTTGCATTTAGTTTGTTCATTTGGGGTAAGAAATTGAAAACCTAGGGGGTTTTGATTTTGAAAAAAGATGTTTTAAAGCTCATAGAAGTACTAAAGAATTTCTTCTTCTCTCCAGTAAGCATAATCTCCTCCTCCTGTAACCAAACATACTCACTACCGCCTGTCACTTCATTCCTTAAGTGATGAAGCCATTCATTCTTCAGCTAATGCTTTCATCTTAGTTTGGATAACTCTGCTGTGCTCGTTTCAGTACTCACCTTTTTATCTTAAGAAATACGTAGCCATCTTTAGGAGCCATAATATTTTTCCATGCAGACATAATAAACGCTTGATTTAACGGAGGGGACTTTATTGCAGTGTATTATACATCAAATTAATTGGTAATTGCAACTTATCTTGAGACCTTTCAGAATATAGTTGAGTAAAAAAAAATAAAAGCAAGGTAATTCTTCTCTTATGTATGATAAATATGAAATATTTTTGAACTCTGTGCTGCTGATTCCACAAATATGTGCTATCCAACACACAGATAACTGTTTACATTGTCTTGGACTTTGCAGAAGGAGAATTTCAAGGGTTAATGAAATCTCCATTAAATATTTCTCCTTACTCTCAATGTTAACAGTTATGCCTACATCATGGACTGCAGCCTGGCAACTATGTCAGCCAGTTCCCTTCAGGACTCTGGGATGAATATTATCAGGTCCCGCAGACGTAGGTACATTCCGGTTCCTCAGGTGGCCATGTAACTGATCTTCTCTTGCAGTGGGAAGCACTTTGCTCCCCCGGACTCCTTCCCGCTGTTCATCCTCTTAAGAGGTGTGGGAAGAGAGATTGCCATTGAATACGGAGGCAAAAAAGTTGTTGGTTACTCGCCAGTCTTCTCATCATTCACTGTTATCAGTTTACCATCCTTGTTTATTGAGGGGTTAAGCCTTCTTTGACCTTCCTTTTCCGGCTAACAAACCTGTAGAAGCCCTTCTTGTTATTCTTTGTGTCCCTTGCCAGATTCAATTCCAGCTTCACCTTGGCCTTCCTCACCCCTAAACAACCAAACTTCATCTCTACACTACTTCCAGGTCACCTGTGCATGTGTGCTCTGTCTGAATATTAATTCTTTTCCCTTCAGTCGACCAGCAATTCCCTACTCAGCCATGACACACAAATCTCAAAATTGTTGTGCGTAGTCATCTGTGGAAAGTGAAGTGGGTGAAGGATTGCACTTGCCACTCTGAGCATGGGCTACCCTCCATTTGTTCCTTTCTTTACAACTGCTGCTTTTTCCTTGCATCCCTTGAGGGGTGGATGGAGAATCCTCTCGATCCTGAATTATTTCTAGTGGCTGCTCCTGTCTCAGGTAGACTAGAGCTTGCTTCCAGTAGTTGGCTCCCCTTATTCTCTAGTACTCTTTAACTTTTCTGAGTCATCCTGTAACTCTGCTAACACATTAAGCAAGTCATCCACTTGGTCACTGACACAACTGCTCTCTGCTGTGACCCAGTGAAAGGAATCAGCAGCCTGATACTAGCATGTGTTTTTGGGAGCTCTGGCTGGAGCATTACATACTGTTTGGTGAGCAGAAAAGACTTGGCCTGCCACTGAGTGGATACCTTACCAGAGCTCCTCCCCAAAGGCGATGACACCAACTGAGCTCTGGAGTGGGTACGTTATCCATATTCTGCACGTGCAAACTGCCTGCTCCTGGTCGCTCACACTCCATGGGGGTGAGTTATGTCCAGGTGAGGGTGGGCATTGTCCCTGCTGGCAGCACCCCTGCTGCTGGGTCAGAGCTGCCTCTGATGCACTGCTTCCCCACTGCCTCCTCAGGAACAGGGCTTTGGGCCCATCTCTCTGTTCTAGTGTCGAGGTCTTGCTGGCTAGCAAAGCTCTCCTCCCTCCCTTGGTGGGATCCTCAGCTCCAGAACACTTTTGTCTGTGCAGGTTGCCTCAGAGTCTTCACTGAAAGAGACTTATGTTTATGCAATAAATACAGCAACCATGATATGTTCAACGTTTTGAGGATGGAAGGAATCACACATACCTGCCAAAACATCTAAGTCTTTATACACAGAGCTCAAGTGAATTACAACAGTTTGAGTCTATAACAACATAGCAAGAGACATTAATCCACTTCTCCGTCTAGTAGTCTGTCTCCTGACTGTTATTATCCAGCTATATGATTATCCAGATTTTGAATATAGTGTGTAGGAGTGAAATAAGGATTATTTAAGGCAAGCTACTCAGGAATTTTTTTTTTTTTTTTTGTGAGTTAAGTTGCAGCTCATATTGTGTGATATTTATGATTCAATCCTTGTAGAGCTGAAAAAAGGTGGTGCTCTTCATTTTCTTCAAGGGTTTGTTCATTTCTCAGGAAAGAAAAGGCTTTTCTTTTAAGTCCTCAATGTGTGACAGTGTTGCAATTGTTGAGCTTTGAAAAGAGAAAGTCAGTGCCATGCAGAATGAAGAGCTAAAAGGTCCCTGAGAAAAACTTGTTAAGTGTCTTCTTTGCCTAACTAGGCTACAGAAATATCTGGACGTTGCTAGTTGGAAATATCTTCTCCAGGTAAGCTTGATTTATGTTGCAGTATGCAGCAAAATAATGCCCATAAAAGGGTCATTGAGGTGAAATCCATTCCAGATAGCTTTAATTATTTTCTTATTACTCTGCTATTGGATTTGAAGAAAAGACTAACTGAGAAATGGCAGTACCACTTTATCCATCTTCACATAATTCTGGGTGTCTGTCTACTCACAGTTTTTTCTATTAAATAAAAAAAGAAAAAAAACCCTATGAAAGTAATTTTGGTGGCACTTCTTTGCTATATGATTTAAAATAAATACTCTGTATCACTGATCACTGAGAGTACATAATTAAGATAAAGCAGTTACTATAATTTTAGACATTAAACCCCACACTTACTTAAGCCCACACATACAGACAGTCCTCTCCTAATCAATGTCAGAAGCAAGGGAGGATGAAAAGCAAGACAGGTTTTTGTGGTAGTAGAAATAGGATGAGTAATAGCAAGATTACTATTGAGAGATGCAGATTGTGCTTTGGGGAATCAGGCTGTGGGAGGCAGAGAAGCAGCTCTGAGATAAAACTCCTTTGTATATTACTTTTATGTATACACAATCACAGTGCAGCTGCGTCACAGATTTTTTAATGTATGGCCTCCAAGCTGTAAATACGAAAACAGTGTAAAGTGAAAAGTAAGTCTGAAGGATAAAATCACCTGTAAAGAAGCATTCATCCAGCAGTATATACCTTTTCTTTGATAAGATAATGTAATTCACTAATTTAGAATGAACACTAGAATAAAATATTATAATAGGTATCAAAATTATGAGGACCACTTCTGCTTTTAACATTTACCAGAGCATAGTCGTACACAGTTCACCTACTAAGTGCCTCATGCCTTTTTTCTGCTTTCGTTGGAAGTATTTCTGATCTTCCTTTCAAGACAGCCTTTTGGTGGAGTCATGTGTGTGATAGACTTTATGTCCATTTACCAGGTAAATTGCTTTGTCGCTGGAGTCTCTGCTAGTATTTGTCCAGTACCTGTATTCTTATCTGTGTCCACAGCTGTGAACTACTTCCATTCTTTAAAGTCTCCATGTTAATAGAACAGAGTAGAGCACAGACTTAGCAATTGAGTATTCTGCTGAGAAGCACTTTATGCTGTTGTGAATTTTACTCTTTTTAAATTGAAATAAGAGTGCTGAATAAAGGCTGAAGCTCTGTTTTAAGAGGTGATTTGGACTGTTGTCTACAGATGTTGTGTTTCAAGAACCTTGAAATCCAGCTTTTGAACATCAGGTTTCAGCGTAACAGCAGGTTTATCTCTCTATACCTCAGTCTTTGCATTTGGTCACCTTTCATGTTGTCTTCTGGCCTTATTGGTCTTGTTTTGCTCCTAGTGGTCCATTTTGACTCCATTCTGCAAAGAAGCACACCATTTAAAAAGGAAAATGGGGTATATGCTGTTGCTGCTCTGCTGACATTTACCCAGTTCCCTATCATCAGTTCCAGAGTTAATGGGTATGCTGGTAGGAAACATATTACTCCTGTACAGTGAGTTAAGTAAGTACAGTGAGTAAACTGTTAAGTGTGGAAAGCTCTTGATTCCTCTGTCTCAGATTCCCAGACAGAGAATGGCTGCTGGCAGTCAGACTTCTGATACAAGATAGGTTACTATTATCTGCAGAGAAGGTTTTGATCCTAAATAGCTCTTGTGTATTAAAATCAAATTCATAACGTGAGACAGGGTATCTTGAAAACTCCCATGAAGATTTTGCTTCCTTTGATATAAGAAATTAAGTTTTCAGAACTTAGTTAAATGGTTGCCATGGGCAAAGTGATTTCTGTCATAGTTTGTGAATTTGATTTTTTTTTGTATTTTAGGCTTGCCATAGTGCCCAGAAGTCCCATTCTTGAAGCATATCTTTCTGTTGTAGCTAAAATAAGGAAGGCTTCAAGGACAGCTCCTGCATTCTGTTGTATCAAATTCACTATAAATCCCAAAACATTTGTGATACTGATGTTATCCTATTTTCTTCTTGTTGTCTATCATTATAAACTGTTTATACCAATTCTCAGTTGTTCATCAAAGCATTAATAACTGATTTTAAGTAACTTTTGTTCTTTCTGCAGAAAAAATAATACAAATACCTCATTGTTCATAAGACCTTGCACGTAGTGTTCTTGGAAGTTATAATTATCACTATTGCAGTAAGTAATTGCAGTTCTAATTATAATCAAAAGGTATATTTTGTTGTAAGAAGCTGGTGTTGTAGCACGAGAAATTTTTGGAGTTGAGCATTACTTTGAAAGATACAAAGAATTGCAGTAAATTACAGGACCAGTAGTCCCTGTGAACAACAGGGTTTACAAGTAAGGAAATATTTGAAACCTATGCTTCACAGAAAACCTAATCCAGTATCCATTTTACTTTAGCTTTACAGTATCCCTGTCTTAAGTTTTACTTAGTTTATAATCCCTAAAAATTATTGTCTTTTTTTTTCTCAGTTTAGTAGACTGATGCTTCTTGCTACTAATGTTAATAGGAATTAAGAATTAGAGTTTAAACTAGTGTTGTATCCACTGTCTTGGACAGGACTGAAAAGATCAGGGAAGACACCTAGTGAAAGAATCTGTAATGAACCTCTACTATTAATATAAGGAATTCTTTCTTAATATAAAGGTCTTGATGTATTTGGCAGTTCTCACTGTTTTCATTCTAACAAATATAACTTTTCAGACTAGGCTGAATTTTAATACAAAGATTTTAGATTGAAATGTGAAAAACATCTTGATGGTCATAACTTTGAAATAAACAAATGAAATTTTTAAATCAAAATACTCTGAAGTGCAAAATGAGAGCTTCCACAATTATTACGGGAAGGCATTATTTATTTTCATTACATAAATCTGCATTAGATGGAGTGGTGTGGGTCATTCAGAAATTTGACAGCTAAGACTAGAAGTATTCTCTTGTGAGAGTACAGTAATGCTATCAGAGAAGGAAATAAGGCACCTGCAGAATTCTGATAAAGAACGTGGTGTATATTGATGATTTTAAGTCTGTGGAAAAAGCTTGTCTAATCTATCTCAACAGCCACTAAAGCAGCTGAACTCATTATTGAAAGATTGACCTATGTGCTGTACAGCCTATTGAGTTCTCTATCTTTCAGGAATTTTTTTTTTAAAGGATTATGGATGTTCTCTATATCACATACTTCAGTCTCAGCATCACTGAGTTTTTGGTATAGCAGTTACGACCGAAGGACCTAAACCAAAAAAACTCAAGTGGAGTTTATCTCCTCCTATAATTCTTCAGACACTATTAAAAAAAAAAATTACTGCCTGGACACTAACGACTTAACATTTGTATTTGCTCTGTCTACAGTTCTTTTTATAACTGCTAGTGCGTATTATTTACATGAGTGGACATGCAAATAATAATATCAGTATTGGGATGTATGAAGTTGGTAAGTTTTCAGTTCAACATACACTAGAGCATGTTTCAGGTCAAATTCTATCAGCCAGACATCACGTATTTCTCTTGTTATTTATTTATCTTCTCAGGTATCAGCCCATGGGAATTTAGTCAACCACAAATAGGATCATGACATCCAGGTCTTATCTGAGGATCATATGAATTAAATTAAGACATCTTGAATGACTATTTCAGGTTTAGAATCCCCTTGATTAAATATATTTCAGTTTTATGTTTCAGATTGCAATGTAAACAATGTGACATACAGCATCAGAATAGAGCTAAACAAAATTGGTTTTGAAAGGTTAAAATGGTTCATTTTGAGACTCTTGACCGCAAAGTGTTTGGTGTTATGTCTTTTTTCTTTTCTATTTTTTTCTATTTCTAGCAATCCGGAATTTCTTTTGTATTATTTTGGGCACTGAACAGAGGAAAAAGTGTCTGCATGCATAGTCATGTATTTTCACACATTAATGAGAGTATTCCTAAGGATGATGGCAGAAGTAGGAATAACAGTTTCTAGGTCAATGACAGGAAAATTTCAATTGGAAATAACATTTCTATATGTTCTCTCTTCACACTGTCAATGTATATACTTTTAAATTATTTTTCTCCTCCCTTTTATTTCCACTTTGATTTCTGTTGTATCCACAACATTTGGACTCCAATCTGGAACCTGATCTGCTCACTACTCTGATCACTGTATTACAGGAGTTAATGCTGGTGAGCAGGTGGGGAATTGCTGAAGGTGTCCCTTCAGTTTCTGTCACACAGTGAGCTGCTGGGTCCTGGTGTGGCTGCGAACCTGACCACTGTCAGTGCTGAGACCTGAGCATGTCTGGTGAACTGCATTCTGCGGCATGATTTTACCATATTGGCAATGATAGTTCGCTGTGCCCTGCTGACACTATATCAAATTAAAATTAAAAATCTGACACAATGAAGGAAGATGTTCCTTAGCCTGTCTGTTTAGACAAAGCACATACACAGAAATGCAATATGGATGCATATGGAAACTGGTAGTGCAATTAATGTATATTATACGCAAAGAGTGGATTTACAATTGCTTGCTATTCTAGAAATACACAGTCTTTGCATCAGCAATATTCACACTGTATCATCTTTCCATTCCCAAGACTTCTTGCAAGGGCTTGTAATGACAGGAAGGTGTAATGACTTCACAGTGACAGAGGGTAGGTTTAGATAAGGTTTTAGGAAGAAATTCCTTCATGTGGGGGTGGTGAGGCACTGGAACAGATTGCCCAGAGAAGTTGTGGTTGCCTCATCCCTGGAAGTGTTGGAGGCCAGATTGGGTAGGACTTTGAACAACCTTGTCTAGTGGAAGGTGTCCTTTCCCATTACAGGGGAGTTGGAATGAGATGGTGTTTAAATCCTTTCCAACCCAAAACATTCTATGATCTTTGAAAGGTCATGTACTTGTCACAATGTATAAGATTTTCAGTAACACAAGACAGCTGCCCTGCTTCAGTTTTAAAATGCAGTGGTTCATCATCTATTTTTGCAGAACTCTAGTGTGTATTTTATAGTTCCATAAGTATTGAGCAGGTATAAATTTTCGTTAGTTTACAGTTAAATATGCACCCTTTTAATACAATCTACCACGATGCAAGCAATACTCTATAATAAGTAATTCACCATGAATAACAATAAGATATAGCTTGAAAAATATCATATATACACTATAATATCTTACATAGATGTATTATATGTATTATAATATATCTATGCAATAATCTGAAATTATTTATTACATTTGGATAATGTAGATCTGTTACAAAAATAATACAATTTTTAAAATTAAAAAGATGTTTTAAGAAAAAAACACAGTGGTCATGTCAAATAAAGTTTTGATTATAACTGTCATGTTTTAGTGCACATTTTCTGAATTCTGCTCCTTGTCTTACCAGATCCTGTGGAAGTGAGAGCACAAGTTTAGCTGTCCTGATACCTGCACAGGAATCCTGTGCTGCTGTAAGACATTGAGAGGTGTTCAAGAAAATTTGGAGGAAGAGCAGGTAGAGAGGTTGAGATCTGGTAATTATGATTGTCACAGCCCAAAGGGGTATTAGCAGCCAAGCTATTTACATGGCTCCTGTTTAAAAGCTCCAAAGCTCCACTGTATTACATACTCTCTTTCTTGGTACATATGAAAAGTAACTCTAAGTAAATTCTTGTTACTCTAATTTAATTCAAACAAAAAGAGAGGATTCCGTGATTTGATGTAGTGTTGCCCAATTTTAAGTAAAATTAACATAGTCTCATAGGTGAACCTCAACCTGACTTAAGGAAGGACTAAAGTCATAAAAATCAAACTTTGACCAGAGCTCCAGAGGCTATGTGAGGGAAGCAGCGACAATATATGGCAATCCCAAATTCATTATTCAGAGCAATTCCATACGTGTTAAAGCCTGGCCTACAACCATGTGATCACAGGGTTGTTGATCTGAACTGTTCCAAAATCCTCAGCCTAAGCAGAGAAGCAGTAGCTGTTTCTGCATGGAGTATCTGTCACTCTTGTAGTCTTGAGACTCTTTCCCTTAAACAATGTGACTGGCATGTT
Source organism: Cisticola juncidis (assembly GCA_013400215.1). Classification (NCBI taxonomy): domain Eukaryota; kingdom Metazoa; phylum Chordata; class Aves; order Passeriformes; family Cisticolidae; genus Cisticola; species Cisticola juncidis. Next base: position 225,069 of record VXBR01011467.1, read on the forward strand.
TAAACTCTGAAATACATGGCTTGGGTCTCTCAGTATCTCTGCCCCATTGTCACTTATCCAGACATTCCCTCAGCATTTGATAGCCCTCAGGCATCAAACTTAACTCTTTCATGGATACATCTGATAGCAAACAGTGTAGGCACAGCAGGGGAACCTTACAGCAAGAGCCATTTTAAAAGCACTTGGAGAAAGACACCTAAAAAAACACCCGACAGTTCAGGCCGAATATTTGGACTGGGCAGAGAGGACACATTGCCCATTATTTTTTAATATATGTCATCAATATGGGACATATGGTGTCAGTAGAAAACATCCTTTTCTTTTCAAAGGAATCTGTTTCCATGAGTTCAGCTGGAAATTCAGCTCTCCTTCCTTAGTCCCACACATCCCATCTGTGCAAAGAAAATGTACTGCTCTAGGGAACAGATGGAGTCAGTAGTTGTACTTTGTTGTGCTATGGTCACCACATTCTGGATTAGTCACGTTTCTTGAGCAGGGTACTTTTCTGCAGTGTAAGACTGCAAGGACTGTTATGTGAGTTTATTAGATACTCAGCATATAAAAAAACAAATGGACTTCTGAGTGCTATTAATAGGCTTCATTCTGGCCTACAAAAATTTCTCTTCCTGGATGTATTTGAAATTTCATAATGTCTGCCTTAATGCTGGACCTGTGTTTGTGGTCATAATTTTCCTTAGTTTTGCTTTTTAATTATGTATCTGCTCTGGAAAAACAAAGGCAGCAATTGTTCTAAAAATAAAAAAATCCATCCCTTGCAATTTGACTGTAAAAATATTTTCAGTCTCAGAAAGCACAGTGTTCACCAAGCAGTGATTAGTTTCAAGAGAAATTTGTGATCAAAAGAGTCCTTTTCAGTTTGTTGAACAAAGATAGAGTCAAAAATCCAAGGAACAAATGCATAAGGAAAGCATGTGGATGGTATCACAGATGTAACATTCGTCCCTTGGGTGCAGTTGAAGTCTTTGTGAGAGTTTGACTATGAAACTTAGTTGAAATTTTCTATTTAGAGGAGCCAACATGAAAAGACTTCCAAGAGTATGTGAGTCATCAGTACCTGTGTTCCAGTACTACTCTTGTCAAGAGAGGACTTAGGCTTTCTTATTGCAACTATGATGTTGTTTTAAGATAAACTTCTTCTGAGTTTGGCTTAAGTATTAAATTTAAAACATTAACAAAGTGTATTTTCTTACGTGGAAAAAATGCATTTACTTTTTCAGTGGAATTAAACTTCCATTGCTTTTAAAGCAAATGGCTTTATTTTTCTATAAGATAATAAACATGGGCTTTGGAAGAAAAGATCAGGGGCTCAGGGCATGTGAAAGTTTTAGATCATCATGAGACGTGAGAATACATAGCAAGGTCTTCTGTCTGTCCTCTGCCCTCACTTCCTTAGACCCGATGCCCTAAAAGGCACAACTTTTCTTACATGTACAGATCCTCTTTGATAATTGTGGTTAAGCAAGAAAAAAAACTTGATTTAATAAATTTTTCGTGATTGTTATGACACACACTACAGAACGTCGCTTCAGAAATGCTCTTTAGCAAAACCTGCTTTTAAGGGTCAAGTCCTTCTGTTGAGATGATTTTCACCACTGTTGACACTTGTGTAAGCCATCCAAGAAGGTGACAGGCATTCCAATAACCTGTCAACACGTTACCTGTAGCAGCTACTCATGAATTACATGTTCGTGAAACATAGGTCACATTTTTCCAAAGGCAACTGTAATGTCAAATTAAGCTCACAACTTTGATACAGATGTGTATAGACACGTGTCTATTACACTAAGCCTTGAGAATTACACAAAAACCAATAAGATGGTGTTTAGAATCTGGTGGATTCTGGAGACCATGAAGATTTTATTATGTCTGCAAATATTTTTGACTGTATAATAACTATAGTACTTCAGTGTTTGTGATTGAATTGTTGTCATATTTGTAGTGCTGGTATTGGGTATGGCAAGTAAGAGGAAGATACAGGAAACACCTTTGTCACTTCAAGTAAATTCTCTCTACTTTTAGTAAATAAACATCCAAGCTATGTAGTTATGTATAAGGGATAGACAGTGCAGGCTTTATTCCTATGTCTACAAAGACTGTTTTATAGATTTAATTCTTTTTACCATTTTAGATAATACTGCTGTGTCTGATGTGTATTTACTGTACCAGAATTGAATTATACCAACTAATGGTTCAAACCTTGTGAACTACCTGCAATAATGAAAATCTGTTTGTGTGCTGCTCAGTGCTCTGCTGTACACTATGATAATACTTCTAGTCTCTTCAGCAGGCATTTTGAGGGTTTGATTTTGAGACTCAAAATGAAATTTAGGAGAGTTACAGTTAATGTATTTATAATTTTTTCATTATGTCAGTCCACTATATTTTGCAGATATGAAAGAGTTTTATATTTTTCTACTTTTTTAGCTTTTTTCTAACATGTAAATTTTGGAAGAGAGAAATAGGATGATGTAATTTGACAGTTGATGTTTGACTGAATGAATGGTTTGCATGAATACTTCCATTAAGCACTGGTTTTATTGCCTGTAATACCCCAAATTATTGACATTTCCATGAATCGTGACCAACTGTTACAGAGTGGCCAACATCCTAACTGTGCAGCTCCTGGTTTCCAAAACAAGACATCTGGATGGAAAACACTGGATGTGAATTGATAATTAAGATGTAATTGCTGCAGACATGTATGTGGACTAGCTGGTAAGGGGCAAAAGCATGACAGGGATTGTTCTAATGGTTCTCTGTTATAAAAGGCCATGTTCCTTTGCCCAAAACTACCCCCAAGCACTTTAAAAAGTGTTATTGCAGGTATAGCCTGTCACCTTTCATTATCTGCAAGCTACTCTGTCAGACTATTACCCTTTTAAAAGCAACAAATTACATCATTTATCAATGCTTTCGTGTAGTGCCTAATTTATTAATATCTCTGTTATCTGGACCTTTCTGATAGATGACAGGTTTTTTTAAGTCCTGATTTTAAGACTTATATGAGGTGCAAATGATTTTTCTTCATGATGGCCCCTTGCTTTTTATTTTTTTAAAACTGGGATGTGTTATGGCAAGCTTATTCTGTGATGTCTGGTGTTTCTTTTCCTTTTTAATAATACTGCTTGAGTATGGCCTATTTTCCTCAAAGAAAGACTGCTGTTTATGCCATTTCTTTTCAGGTATGTTAATTTAATCAAATGCATTATGGCTGGAGCAGTGTGGTGTTTCTCTCGTAAATCACTCATTTTGGGTCCAGAAGTCAGCTGTCTTGAGTGGTTTCACCAGAGGTGCTTTGAGAAGGCCTCTGGGTCACCATAGACTCAGGTGCCTCAGAAGCCACAGAAAATTTGCCTCCATCTGTTGCTGCCCTGCTTTAGTTCAGCCCAGGCTTAGCCATCCCTGGGGTAACCTTGAGCAAGCCGCTTGAGCAGATGGTCTGCTCTGGGCCCTGCCGGGTGTTGGGTTTATCCCGCAGAGCCCCGTGTGGATGGATGGCTCCCGGGCCTCAGGAACAGCTTTCTGGAGAGAACTTGTGACCTTCCTTAATTTCCAGTCACCAGGGTGATCCGGTGGTGGTGGTTGGGTGGCTGCAGCCGTTACCTTTTTAGCTGACTTTACTTCACGTTATGTAAAAATTCATTAATTCAGTCATTATTGTGCTACGTATTAATTACCATTATGTAACAACCCACTCCATGATTTGTATTTCTGTGGATAATGTACCTTGAGCTTTCTGGTGAGTTAGGTATTTTTAAAGGCACTCTCAGGCCTTTTGAACTTGGGAAAGCAAGCGATATTGTTGATGTAGAGATGGTCAGGAACAGCAAGTACCCAGCTGTGGGCCAAGGCCACTCCTCAGGGTCCTGGCAGCACCAGCCAGGCCACCAGCACACAGGTGTGAGGGTCAGGATCAGAGGAGAGCCAGGGTGAGGTGCAGCTGGGATGGCCAGGCAGGAACACAGGGATGATGCCTGTGGGTTGGGGTCTGGCCCCAGGCCCATGGATCGTCCTGGTTTGGCCAAAGTGGTCACTTGGGTAAGGTCTGGGTCTCCCTAAAAAGACCCTGCAGGGGAAGATGTGGCAGTCCAACATAATTATTCAGTATTAAAAGTACCTTACTTAGTGCAGTTTCCTAATATAGCAATTCCTGCTAACAGCTCTGAAACATTTGAAGATGACTATAATATGATGATTTCCCACTGTAGTAACTAAGATACAGTTTTTGTGAATAATATTTCAATAAAGCATTCATAGCAATCACATTATGGTTGTCTGATTTCTGTTTTGAGAACCACAGTTTTTCAGATAATACAAATTCATTGAAAAAGATAAAAGCTATATATAAATAAAAATTCAGAATAAATTCTTCCAAAAGATTTTTCTGCAGGTAGTTTTCCCTTTCCTCATGTGCATTAGCTACGGGAACCTGGTGATCAATCAAAGGATGAGCCCATCCTTTAAAGAGATGTAGAAAACATAATTAGATGATAAAGCCAGTTTCTGCAGAAATTGAATGAGCCTTGAGTTGAACGAATTGCTTTATTTTAATTTCTTACTTAGAGAATTCCTTAAGTTGCACTTGCTGCAGAGACTGATATTAGAGATTATTTTTCATCTCAGAAGAAACTGTTAGCAATAACTGCAGGGGGTTTTGCCCCCTGTGGTATGAGAAGGACTAGGTTGTAACTTGTCCTAAAGCTCTTAATTTCTCTTCAGATCAGCTTAAGGAGAGCCTATTCTCACTCTTAGTGAGAACTGTGTGTTGAACTGGAAGTGGATGGCAGAAACATTAAAAGAAACTGTTCCTAAGTTATTTACGTGTGGTACTAAACACAGACCATCTGACAAATAATACCTTAGTATAGATGAGTGGCAAGTACTGCCCTAATCAGTAATGAATGGTAGTGAATGCCATTCACTACTGATACCATTCACTACTGATACCACTCAGTGTAGCTTAAGCAAACGAAACTGCGGGCACAGGACTGGTGCGTGTATACGTTCCAAAAGAATGGATGGAGGACTTGTCCAAGTCAGGACGTGTAACAGGGAAGATGTTGCAGTGCCCAAGTGATGCACTTTCTGTTGGCTTTGAATGTGCAGTATGGGCTTGATACGGGCAATCAGTGAAATACAGACCTGACAAAGGGCTGTGGAACGTGAATATGCTCCAGGAAGAGCAGAGTGACATGAGGCCTTTTCTGACAGTGTAGTTGGGTGTCCTCACCTTTGTTGTCAAGGCCATGTCCATATGAATGAGATGGAGAGGTAATGGGGGTGAGGAATAATCCATGGATTTGGTTGATTGTGTAAACCCAAGAGGCATGCTTAATGATTTGTATGAAGAAAGTGGTGTTTCAAAAGATTTTTAACAAAGAAAATAGCAAAGAAATCAGCAAAGAAATCACAAAGAACTCAGCAAGGTAAAGAGTTAATTCTGATTTAAGGATAGTGTATGATACCCTGTTTGGAGAAAAATCGAAAAATTAAGCGTTTTTTTCCCCCATATTTTCAGGAACATGCAACCTCTTCTATTGATCCATAGAGCTGAGTATTTGTTCAAGCATTAGGATCCCAATCCCTGTTTTCTCTTTCTCCTTAGAACTGACAAAGAACAAGGAAAAGACTATTGCCTTGACTATGTCTCATTGTTGTCCCTAACATAAAACATTAAACGTTTTCTTCTTGAATTTAATCCCTGAGTGGTTTGGAGATTATACCAGCTCTTTTATTAGATCTTTAAATACCAATTCTCATTAGTCCATGGATCTCAGTCTGAACCCTAATCTTCCTTTTGTGTTACCTCAGACGAGCAGAAGGTACAGTTCTATGAAATAACGTAACTACTCCTAAAATAAAAACGAAATCCTTTTCTGTGATGATGGATTCTTGAATTTAGCACTAGTTAGGTTCATAGTGCACTGAAAACATAGTTTTCTCTGCTGAATAATATTGTCCCATTGCTTATATTTCTCTCCTCATTTGCATTAACTCTACACACATCTGGGGAAAAACTAGGCTTTGCTGCTGAGCACTGTAGGTTTATGATTCTTAACTAGGGATGTTAGACACTGTCCTAGTGAAGTATCTACAATAAAACTTTAATTGCAACTGTTGTTGATAATACTTCTGACAGTTTGATCATGGTAAAAGCTTATTAAGATTTGCTTGCACTTTGAAATTCTGTTTAAAAAGAAATCATCTGTTCAGTAGATTTGCAGTTAGTATGATTGGAGGAGTGATCGTGTTTAATTCAGTAACAGAACTAAATCCTTTTGTTTTCCTTCTGTTAACATGGTTCATGCTGAGCACAGTTAAGAGCACAATTTCAGTTTATTCCTTCTCCTTCACTCTGACTGGGTTTGATAATTTACCTACAATAAGAGTTTATCAGTCTTCACCAGTCTAAACTCAGGGAGGCATATTAACTGTGCACAGATCTGGGTGCTTAGCTTTTGCTGCTCAGAAAATTACTTGGAGGATAATTCTGTCAGAGCTTTGTTTCACCTAGGGTTCTTGGTGACCTGAAAAACTCTTATGTAAGTGATGGGCTTCTTCAAATAGCCTTATCTAAGATCTAAAGGTACAGATACTGATACGTATCTTTTGAAGGTACATGTACTGGTTACTGTAAATACAGTGATAGATGCTGTAGTGTAATAAAAATACCTTGTTATATATCTATCTCTAAATATAATTCTGAGATACTTCACAAATTACTATTGAGTTGTTCATATTTTGTTGTGTGGTATGTGTGCCAAGACACTATATCAGAGTGACAATAGAAAAGATGTCTATTGGACTGATAATAGAACATATAGAAGTGAAAATTTTCAGTTAAATTGGTACAATTGATAGACTTTAGAATGTGCTGTGCTAGGTATTTTATGCTTGTAACTGATTTTACAGAATTACTCCCATGAACACAACTTGGAAACAGTTCTAGTTGCTGTATAAAGTTAAGGAGACCTGTGAGTTTCAGGTTTTGGGGGTTTTTTTTGTGTTAATGGAATATCTAGTGTTAAATTTTGCCTTGCTATATTTCTGTCAAATGTGCTACACAATGCCTCTAAATATTTCCCAGTTGTTTTTTATTTTGTAGCTAGAATTTTTTATATTTCAGGTGGAGGAAAGAAATATCTGCTTTTATACCTGTAGGGAGGGGTTGTATATATGAATAAATGATAGAGGAAGAAAGATAAATCATAAATGTACAAAAAATAGGCTTTCACTTAGATGACCTATGATCTTTTGCTTTCATGGTTATTCTTAGATAATTCTTTCCTTGTATTTTGTTTGTGGTGTCATGCAATCAGGGCATATTACTTAACCCTTCTGTGTAATCCCTGTGTGTCTGGGTTTTTGCTATATTATATTTATATCTATAGACAGTGTTTTCTTCAGAACAGGAGTCGTGGGAGGAACAAGAGCGATCTGGATGCAGCTGTTGCTATGATTTTGTTTGTGCTTATGAATTCATCAGTTTAAGGTTAGACATCTTCCTCCACAAGTTGTTCTCAAGTCACTTAAGAAATAGTTGTCATTTCTTGGTTTGGATGTTATACCTGAATAAAACTATGTATTTAATTATTTCCCATTTCTTTGTGTTTTACATGAAAATTTTGCTTGTGAAAATGTGTATACAGTTCTTAATAGCTCCTTTAAAATCAGGTTTGCTTGAACTACTCCTTTTCTTCTATTGTATGTTCTGGTTTATGGTAGTTCTGTGGTTTTGACCTTTATTAGCTTCCCTTGTGAACTTTTTTCTCTGTATCTGAGCTCTGTATCATAGCTCTCTCATGTTTCACTTTAATATCTCTGTACCTGAAACCTCATTAATGTTTAATATTCGTAGATGAAAAGTGAAATTTAATGTCTCCATGGATTCTAATATATATTAAACTGACAATTTAATGTGTTTCATTTTTGACTCCTCCCCATAACTGAGAAATTTTAAAGTTCAGATTTTTTTGAGTATTGAAATATCCAGCTGAGAGAAAAGTGGGACTAATAATATTAATCCCTGTAATTGTAACAGTCATCAGTAAAAAGTCAGTTTTTAAAGAACAGCTACTTCATGGTGGTAGCTGTCATAATATAATTTTTCCTCTGTGTCTACATGGTAATAATGGCCCTGCTTGTGGAGAGAATTGGTCTTTTAGGGAGCCCTGGAGTTTGTCTTAGAGCTGCTGAAGCATAGCTGGGTATCAGCTCTGCTGGGGAACATAAGGACACTGAGTTCAGCCAAGGTAGTGTGAAGGGAATAGAAGTGTTTTATGTTTATGCATAGAGACTTTACAGAGACAGAAGGGAGACTCTCCTAGGCTCTCAGGCAGGCCTGGTGAGAGCCAGCCTGCAGGCAGACGTGAGCCTGCTGGGATGAAAGCTTCCCGTGGCCGGGGTTAACTGGTAGCGCAGCTGTGACCCAGCAGGAGGCTGCGGGAGGGTCTGGAAACCCCTCTGGGAGGGTCTGCTGCCTGGAGCCTGCTGGAAACTGGCCCTCAGACAGGGCATCCTCGAAAGGGTCTGTCACACCTTGCTGCACCTGCTCGCAAGGGGGAGTGTAGTGACATTCCTCTGGCTGCCATGTTTTTCTGCAGCATTCAATGGCTGTGGAGCACAGATTTTGCATGAATTGCTTGGTGCAATGCTACAGGATGGTCTGAAGCAGATGTTTAGATACAGTAAACATTAGCATTCTCAAACGTATAACATCTGTAGGAGTTGTGCATACCATTGAAAATTAGGATGACTATAATAATTTATGTAAACACAAATTTAAACACCTGGCTTTGGACATGGGATAGGTCCTAGTTCTTAGAGAACTGGACATCTTCATTAACTGAGGAAGTGAACTCACATGGGAAAAGAATTATTTTGCATTTTAAGGAAGACTTTTTCAAAATGTATAAAAATAGTCCATAGCAAAGGTGTATATAGATTCTTCCTACAAAATAACTATGGTAATAAAATTTAATGCTCATCTTAATTTGTTGTTGTGGGTTTTTTTGAGAAAGGATTTTATGTTTAAATACTTTGCTTATAGCTCCAGACCTATCAATTTGGTGTCTGTATAGTACAGGGAGGAAAAATGAAAAGTGTGAGAAAAATTGAAGGCCAAATCTTTGAAGCTACATTTGAGTTACAGTAGCTTACTCTACTCAATGATGTGTAACCTTCATTTCCTACCAAAAGAATGGGAGATGAGGAATTAGAAATTAAAACTCAGTGTATCAATCAAAGCTGTTCACCTTACATTAATATGCTTTTCACATTCTGGCGGTTGATAAAATTAGATGTAACTAATCACAGTACTCCTTTTAGTGTAATATACTGCGATTGGTTTTTTAATTGAAAACTATTGGCATAAAATGGAAAGGTCGTGTTAAATGACATTAGACAGAGGAGATCATCGGTTCGTCCAGTACCAAAATTCTTGATTCAAAGAAAAAAGAAAGACGTCATTGTTTGAATTTGAACCTCTCATAAGTCTTCTGTCCTTTCACTCTTGTTCTTATTTTCCCACATTGAGATGGATTTCTTTGCATATGTGAGTTCTTTAAATATGCTCTCACTGCTAGGGGAAAACTCAGGACTGATTCAGGCACAACTAGAAATACAAGATATGTTTGATCAAAATTGCTACTAGTTTGGTAGTTTTAAGTATGTGAGTCCTGTTGTACTTAAATGTCTTTTTAGGTTTATAACATTATTTAATCTTGACTATCTTAATTATTTATAAACATTTCAGTCTTTGTCCACTTTAATTAAGAGAGTTTACTGCTGCTTCATAAAATAGTGTTAGGTTGGATTGGAAGTATGAAGTATTCATGAAGCACAGGTATGCAAGGGTATTTTATTCTCAATTAGGGAAAGCATGTTACAGTAAATAACTTAATCTTGCTTATTTTTAGGAAATGTGGCCTCCTGGTACTTGTCTTAGTTCTTCGTTTATTTATTAATCATGTTTCTTGTTGGTTTGTTGGGGGGTTTTTCATTAAGCATTTTATACTTTTACTTCTAGCCTTATCCAATTACTAACAAAGTAATGCTGTTCTCAAAGTTTCATATATTTCAGGGTCAGCAACAAGAGCTAAGAAGTTGAAAAAACAAGGACATTTAATCTAGGAGAGAAAATTATTTTCATATCCATGAAAATGTAGCTGCTGGAAAGGAAATATGTTATTCCTGTCCCTGGTGAAAAGAACAATGAAATGAAAAGCTTAAATTATGGCAAGTAACGTAGGTTAGATGAAAGGGGAAATTTCCTAATTGCAAGAATAATGAAATATTGAAGGAAATTACCCTGAGTGCTTATGCAATCTCTGCGATTGGAAACCAGCAAGGGCAGATATGATTTAGGCATACCCATCCAGATCTGAGATGGGGTAACATTATACCTCAAAGGAACTTCCAGATAACATTTTTATGATTCTGCAACTCGTTGAACTTCACACAGAAAAATCCTTTAAATTTTCTGTAGTTGCCGATTTATTTTGGTGTTATTAATTTACCCGTTCGTGCAATTAACTGGATGTGTTTAAAGGTGAGCCAAATCTAATCTAGTTTAATATGTTAAGATATTTCTTATATCATTTTGTTATTGTCCCATTGCTAGAAAGTAAGAGTGAGAAACCTTTTCTCACATGAAAGCAATATATTAAACAGTGCTATTTTGTAAATTCTCCCTCAATTTACATAATTAGAAAGTTTCCTATAAAAAGGAGTTAGTGTGGGAATAGCTTGACTTAAAAACTCTTACAAGAAAGGTAATGATTGGGGGATTGAGTATGAAACAAGTATGGAGCTAAGTCAGATTGAGAAAGCATGATTAGACCTAAAAAAAAAAAAAAAAAGATTGAAAATCCCCCAAACTGAAAAACTATTAATAGTAGTACAAAGAGGTATGGTGCAGACTGGAAAAAAAAGCAATGTACATGCATTCTGACTTTACCTAGAGAAGTGAAACAATGTCTTTATCTCAGAGCTTAGGAACTGTTTTAAGCAGATGAGTCTCAGACTTACATGATCATCTGTGAACATGAACACCCATCAAAATTTTTTTTTCCTTTCAGTGCAAACTTCATTATTCAGGATGCACTAGGAAGATGGTTTTGGTCTCAGTAAATCTGCATTAAGTTCACGCAAATTGTCATGTTTCCACGGAACATGTCACGGAAATTGTCATATTTCCAAAGACCTTGCAAGAGGTCTCCTTATCAGCTTTGTGTTAAGATGACTGAACAAGAATGTAAACCTGTCAGACATGTTTAATCAGCTTGTTTTGTGCAGCAGCCTCTGGACTTTGTTTGAAATGCTCTTAGACTATGGGAATTACTATCCAGTGCCCACATAAGAAAAGAATTCTGAGCGATCGAGTCATAATGCATATGCTGCAGCATCAGAAGCCTGCTGATAAGAGTGTTTTCTCTCATTTGGACAGATTAGTTTAAGGTCTTCTTTAAAGTGCAAGCTGGTAATTCTTTTCCAACATGACTTCATTATTTTAGTTAACTAAACATTGAGTTTTTTTCTTAAATCCAGTGTAACATAAACTGTGAATTAGAAAATTGGTTATTAATGCCAAAAGCTGGAGGATTCTGCGAATAGGAACATTTGGAACATTAATTTTGTTGTGGCATAGCTCAGCAAGAAACTTCAAAAATACTATTCAAACAAATCCGTGTTTTTCCTCTACTATTTCTAAAAATGTGCAGACAACTACGTAAAATAAAAAGTCACTGTATTTCACCTGTATGCCAAGCTGTTTCATTGTATGGTGATATAACTGTAGAGATTACATCTTAAAGCTTATTAAAATAATGGTTCAAAAATCTAGTACCTTTCTTTTGAACAATTAAAAAATTACTCCTATAGTAATATTCTACATGTACCCGGAAAATTAAGTTCTACCTTATACTGGAGTCAAAAATACAGACTACACTATCTCATTGCTATAGAAAATTATTTTTTGCAACAGATTTTTAAGTTGTGCTAAAAAATATCAGGTAGCAAATTTGGCTAAAGTTAGTTTCTGCATCTGACCTTTCTCTTACAATTTTCTCCTATAACAGAATGTGATTTTAAAAAGCCCATTTCTATTGAAAATACTAATTAACAACAATAACTGGTAGATGTCTTTTTTCTAGTATTATTGTGTCTGCTGGATGAGTGGTTTCAGGTTTGCTGCAAAGCTGTTATCAGTTGTACCACAGAGATTTGAACAATGTTCCTGTTATATGCAGCTTGTATTTTTATAAGAGGTGCACCAGAGTAGAAGAAAAAAATATAAAACGTTTCAAAAATTATTCTTGTTACCTCATGAAGCAACACATAATTTGAATTTTACTCACTAGGGATAACCTAGCTGTAGTGAACATTCTTTACTGTTTATAAAATCTGTTTCCTAAGAGAGAATGCTCTTCTAATAAAGGAAATGCAAAGGCAAATTACATCAGAAGTTGTCATAATGAAATAAGATTTTTAATCACCACTGAAGAGATAAGGCAAGAAATGTATTCCTGCTTAAAACACCAGACACTTGAATCCTGCAAAAGCACTTTTTGTGTTAAGTTACTGCTGTAGCCAGTGCAAAACAGTGTGACACTTAGTATAGTGGGAATCTAAAGACATTTTTCTAAACTTCATGTATATGAAGAGTCTATTAAGAAAAAGCACTATCATATCTTTATTTTTCAGCCTTTTTAAAATTACAAAATTACTAACAATGTGGTTCTTTCTATGAACATAGGGTTGTGTTTTGATTTTTGTCATTTGGTGATGTACTGGTTTTCGGTTTTGTTTTGTTGTTTTTTAAGGCAAAGAAGGCTATTTATATGAAAGAACATACTTAAAATTTTCTGTATCCATGGGGCATATAGTTAAACATCCCAGAAACCCAGCATATAGTAAACTTATCCAGGAGTTACTCAAAGCCATGGTTTATGTTGTTCATCAGAATGGTCTTACAGATCTTTTTTGGTTCAAAACCAACAAATACAGGCAAAAATTCTGCTGAGCCTCCTCAAACCACTTTTCTTTTCATCTAGTCTTTTGATGTTAAAAATAATTTCTGAAAAAGGTAGTTATGAAAACAAAAATCAGTACTAAGACTATTTCAAGTATGCTTTTTCAACTGCCTGAAAAGGAATAGTCCAATGTGGATGCAGGCTCTTCTGCAAGCTGACCCTGTTGTGCTGTCGAAGTAGGCTTCAGCTCAAAAAGAAGACCTGAAGAAGCAGCACATGGTCAGCATGGTAAGCATGTGTTCATTTAAGTCCATTCTGTGATGCTCATGTTACTTGAGTTCAGTTTCTTTTCCTTGAATTGGAAATGAGACAAGTGAAAATAAAACAAGAGAAGATAGTTTTAGGTTATTGAGCAAATCTATCAGCAGCTTAGGTCAGCAGGTAGAAAGAGATGGGAGTTGCATGATCTGAGGAATATATTTTTTTATTATTATTATTTTGTTTTTCTTTTATTATCCCTTAAGTCTAGACTCTACCTCCTGTCCTACAGTCAGTTCAAATTGTGTCATTTGGAAAGCCAGGGTTCACTGCCAGACTTTGTAGGTCACCTTTGGCAATTCCTGATGTTTTACATTCAACAAATATGGAGTACAAACTCCTCTGGAGTGCTCATGTTTTAACTTCATCTCCTTTTGCTGCAGTTTTGTGACCTGAAATATATAACCATAGTGCAGCAATAACAGCTTTTTATACTTGTCCATAAAAGTCTCTGTAATGAAATGCTTGGGGAGCTTGGCATTTTCTAAATAACATTATTAACAGCTTTGATTTGGAATTGATGGCATGATGCTACTGGGTTGTCCATGATAATCTAGAATCCACAAGCACAAAAAGTGTGATATAAGTGTTTTGAAAATGAAATAACCTTGAGTCATTCAGATGTCACAGACTAAATCAAGTGCTGCCCTTTTTTTGATGTGCTAGGCTAATTATTTCTCCTAATGCAAATGTCAGTGCAATGAACACTTATTTGCTGTGGCATAACAAATAAGTGGCACAGGAAATCTGAGCATATGAAGAAATTCATCATGTCCTAAAGTCTCTATTATATGGCTTCAAGCCAAGGATATGGAAAACAATTTAGATTCACATTTTTTAAAATGTTTTAAAAGTACATAAAAATGGAGTAAAAATAAAAGGTAGTAATTATATGTGTATGTATTTTGATTTTTTTTAAAATTTTTAAAATATTCCAGATTTAGAGTCTTTACCACCTTCTTTTGATAGCAAATGGTAGTTCTCTACATTTTACTGGCCGATCTTGACTTCATCATCAGTGCCTTTGTGAGGGGCAGCAGTTTTGGCAGGCAGTGGCTGCCCAGCAGGGGTGCAGGACTGATGGGATCTCTCTGTGGATGGCATCGAGACGTGTGTGCCCCCCTGTGCAGGGCAGCTGCTGCCCACCCCAAAGCCTGCCACTGCATGTTCTGCAGCCACTGCTCCCCACCTAGAGAATCCCAGAGAAGGATCCAGACAGGAGCCATGGAGCCTGGAGCTTCAAATCCATCAGCTGATATTTTTAGGCCATGCAATGCCTGCTCCTGCTATCTTTAGGGAATGTCATGGTGGATCCAAATTGCTACATGTAATACTTTCATTTTATGGTGGTGGGAGCTTCACAGGCACTTAAGAGCTGTTATTGTACCTGTTCCCTGTGCGTGGTACTCATACTTAGATCTCATTTCAAGGGTGTTTTTGTTTTTTTTAGTCTGAAGAGATACAGGAAGGAAGAGCCGCACAGGCAGTGTTCAGAGCTTAAGCATAAAGGTGTAGAGATGAGATAGTGTGATGCTTGGGTTTTATGTCTTTTCCATAGATCAGGCTGCCTAACATCAAGCACATCATTAGGGGAAATAACATTTTGGTTTTCATCTTTAATATCCCCACCCAGTCACTGAAACAGAATGGATTTTGCTTGAACACTTGACTTCAGATTTGGCTGTCATAGTGCTAAGATTTCACTTTGATGATCTTGTGCTAAAATATACTGTAATCAAAAATAGGGGAAATCTTTCAAAATTTTTTTTTTTCATTACTCTTCCAACTGCTGGGGATGAAGCTTCATGAGAATGTCTGTCTTCCTATTCTTTTGGTAATACCAGAAGAGAAAATTGGTAAATGAACATATTGTGATTTTGCAACTGATTTATAATGAATATATGGTGTTATAAAGTGATACTATTCTTTAAAAAGTTATTCTTAATTTTATTTTGATGAAGCAATGAATTTAATTGCACAGTGAGTTCTGATGGTTTCGTTATTGTCTTTTTTGATCAAAGTAGTTGGTCAGAGCTTAGAGTCCTGAGAATGATCTGTGTTAGAATGATACCAAAATGATTGAATTGTATGTTTTACACAGCACTGTTTATAAACACTCTACAGAAGTTTTTATTCCAAGAACAGAGAGAAGTCAAAGAGTGGTTATTTTTATGCTTCTCCTGAAATATCCCCAAAGGTGCCTAAGTACTTCTTCACTGCTTTTATTTCCTGTGTGTATCTTTTCTTGAGTGTGAACAAGTGCTTATGTCTAAATAAGATTAGTTCCTAAAATTCATTAAACAATTGGAAGTGTTTATGCTGATCATTATATGATGTTTTGTTAGTGTGGTATTCAGTTATATATCGGTGTTTAGTAAAATGTCCCTAGAGCCAGTGAACAAATCTTCAGGCTCAAAGTAAATCTGTAATTTCTGTAATATCTTTTCTTTTTAAAAGGTGCATTTCAATTGATATATCCTCTTCCCTTGCCTGAGTCCCCTCTAATTGTCTGCCTCCACAGAGTGAAATTAAAAATAAATGAATTATTCAATGAAGGCACTTGTTTCTTAGTTCAGGCTTTCAAATGTCAAAGTAAAGAAGCTTTTTTTTTTCCTCTCTGAGGGATCTAATAGTCTGTGAATGAGTTTTTGGTAATTGCGCTATTTTTTGTGCTTATCATATTCTCTGTAATTGAACCAGATGTTAAGTCTTCTCTGGAGGAGAAGAGTCTTCTCAGTTTATGTAGTAGTGTATCAGTCTTGCATCCCAAAAGATTTGAGGTTAATGTGAAAATGAAATAGTGAGGCAGATGCTATATGTAATGTTCCTGTAGGTGGGTAATTCCTTTGGACTGAAACACTTAAAAATGTGTAACTCAGAAGGCGCATACTACATGTAACAAATGGCTGGATGATAAATTGTTGTAGGATTTTTTTGACAGTCAGTCAAAATCCAGCACTGATTACGCAATGGGATATTTGCTACTGTAATAGTTCTGCAGTGATGAAAATGGTTCATGAGTATGAGGCTGAGGGCTGTAGGGGCAGACTGCACTATTTGTGGATGACTTACAGAAATGGCACACTCCATCTTGTGATGTCATGTTCACCTACTCAGAACTTGTCATTCTGAGATGGGATGCAGAGTTGTGTGGGCTTTCTTGTATGTGCTTACAAGTAGCAGCACTTGGTGGTTATTATCTAGCCATTACACCAGAAAGTCAGCCTGTGTCTAACTGAACCAGAGCTGCTTCTAGTTGGATGTAAAACAGTTTAAATTGTCAAGTTAGCAAAAAAGATGGAGAACTGAGAAGGAAAAGTATGTAGGGAGAAGACAAATGCCAGAATAAGAATACTACATTATTTTTATTTTTATTTTCCTTCTTCCATAGCTAGAAATGCTTTAGAAATGGGTGCTCTTCCAGTCATTATCATCTGGATATAAGAGGCGTGTGAGCATCCTTAGAGTTTTACAGTGGATCCTTTTAGCAGTTCTAAAAAATTCCAGAAACTTTTAAGGTCTTTCAAAATGCAATTTGTTTACCCTTAGACAGAAATGAAATGGAGAAACCCATTTTCTCGAGTGCTTTTGTATCTTGTTAAACAATATAACAGCTTGAAAAAAAGGGGAAAAAACATCCTTCAGTTGCTGACAAGGGAGATATTTATTTGAGGGACCGAAGCCAGTTCAGATTTCTTCAGAGCTAAATAACTTGCACCGCAATACTCTTGCTGTTCCCAGGGAGTTTCTGCAGCTCAGCATCCCTTCCTAAACCCTGTATCATGCTCACTGCACAGGTGAAACTGGTGTGTACACAGAGTGAATTTCATGATGTCCAGTCCCTGTAGGGGGTCACAGTGCTCAGTCAGCATTGAGGTGGTGCTGTCTGAATTCTGGTTTTATGAAGTGGCACGCAAGAGCATTCTGTTGAATTCCCCTTACACTGAAAGGATGTTAGAGCTGAAAAATTGCCGTGGTTCAGTGTGAGGGAGTTAAGGGATTTATTAAAAAGAAATCCCAGCAATCCAAACAATACTCTCAGTTGTTAAACAGGAACTTCTAATGGCACCAATACATTGATTTGTTTCCTCTTTCTTCTTAGAGCAATGTTACTGTTCCAGAATATGAGCCACATCATATACTATCATATGATATTTGGATTTATATTTATCCTTTTACTAGATTAATTTTAGTGGATACATTTATTTAACTATATTATGCTTGCAAGAGAGTCTCCTGGTACATTAGACTTGTAAATGCTATCAGGTAAAGTAACTACACTGTAATTAATATTTTTAAAGAGTAATGGCATCAAAATGCAAATAGATAACAGGAAAACAGCTGTAAACTCTACTACTCAACTTTCTTTCAGTGTCCTGCAAACTTGCTGTTTAAATAACTACTTTTAGGGAAAGAAGCCAGCACAGGCATAAAAGTTCACAAAAGTAAACTTTATCCTGCTTTTGATAAGTTTCAATAGTCTTGCATTTTTGAAGTGATTCACACCAGCTGTACCCTTACTGAGAAGGATACAAGTTTAACTGAAGTGAATCTGTCTGGATCTGACCTTTAAAGAACCAGTTATTGCTTCAGAGTAGATTATTTTAGAAATTTGTGCTTATGAATCATGATTAATGCTGTTGCAGTCCGGGTTCTACCTTTTGACTTTAAAACCCAAGCAATTTAATATTACTATTAGAACATTAGCCTTGTTTGAAGTAAAGAATTATTGAAATTAGCAGGTACATTTTAATAACATGAAAGGTTAGGTATTTTGATAACCTGATATACTTTTATCAGTTATTTTATCATATCCATTATTTTATCATATTTATCAAATATTTAATCATATTTTTATCAGTATTAAGGTCTTCAGTTCTTTTACATGTGAATCTCTGACTTTATGATATTGAAATATGGCAACAGAGTTTTCTTGGAATATGTCTGCAAAAGTGGTAATAGAAGAATAAACAAACTAGATTGCAGTTTGGCGTGATGTAACATAAGTTACCTTTAATTCTAAAACTTAGAAATGTAGGCCATGCTAGCAGACTGTGATGGATTTTCCTCAATATTCAGGGATTTGTTGGAGAGCACTGAGCTCACGACATTTTGCCCTGTATATCCAGCATTCTCAGCTGATCCAAAGCAGACTTTTTCAGCATAAACCCTTGCCAGCCAGGATTTCTAGTATCCTTTGCTTGCAGGTAACCAGTCATGCCTGGCATTCTTCACTTCTTGCTTACAAATCCAAAAGCCTTTGAAATCCAGTTTTAAGGATGGCTTAGCAACCAGATCTGCATCATGTAGCTTGGCTAATATTTGTCTGTCCTAGAAAAAAGAAACCCTAACTGAGCATGGTGGGACAATTTCACTTGGAGTCAGTGATTGTCATCCAGTTCTGTGCAGCCAGTAGTGTAAAATCAGTAAGAGAATATGGATGAATCCAGCATTCCTTGGATTTACAAACTTCAAACATGAAGTGCAAAGGTCCACTGTTACACTGGCGTGAGATTTTTTCAGTGTTTCCTAGCAGAAGGCTGATCAGATGTTGTGTCCCTGGAACACTTTTTGAATGTGTTTTCTTGTAACTTCGAGAACATTTCTGGCATGCATTTCATATATGCCTTTCGTTCTGGACAACTTACTGATTTAAGCCTGTAATTAGGACAATTTGAGTTTTCATGTTATTTCTATTAGCAATGAATCTACGTTTCATATACTTCTAATGATACATTTTGATTCTTAATTTTCATAAAAATCATAGCTTTTGGCAGAAAGCATCAAGAAAGGGGAAAAAAAGCTCTAGGAAGATATAGCAGCTATTAAAAAAAGACTTACAAAAAATTAAAGTGAAACATTGTAAAGTGCAAAGTAACTGTAACTCCAGTTTTGCACTTCAAGGAGAAAATCAAAATCCCTTACCTGTTGAAGGATAAGGCATTTTTGAAATCTGTTCAGTTTAAGTGGTCCGTTTAATCTCCGTGAGCTTCTTGCCAAGCAGTCATATTGGGACACTGCTGAAAAGAGAAATATTAAGCTCCAGATGTTTGATATACTTCAAATAATTGCTTGTCAAGAACTAAATTCACTGTTTTCTCACACTGTTTAGAAAAAATATCTTCATTTACCCCAGTAAAGTTTCAATATTTGCACTGAATAAACTGAATATTGCTATTGCCATATTATGAGGGTGCCTGTGTAATAATATGAACACATGTATATTTATTCATTTGTTTGTTTACTCTCTTCACAGACACTTCCTTTGGGGCTAGGAGATGGACAGCTCTTTACCTGGACTGATGGCCTGAAAAGGAAGGACTGGCATGATTATGAAAGTATTCAAAAAGACGCTATGCGTTCAGGTATACGTGAGTTTGGAACAAATTAAAGTGGTTTGTTTACTTATTCTTTCTCTCTATGACTGTTTGTTCTTTTGAGTCCCTTAGGAGGCATTCCTAACAACTTTTCTTTGATTGCAGCAATGTCACAAGAACTTGATGTTCTGAATTGAGAGGTCAGACCAACCACAAATACCTTATCTCTGAAAGCAGCCAAGTGACAATGTGTTTCCTGCTAGTAACTATATAATGTTTGCACAATAAGCAAAAACATTATCAACAAGTTTTTTTTCATGTTGAAGTCAGTTGTCAGACTGTGACCAAATTGAGTGTTGGTTTGCAAAAGGGTGTATGTCACAAATAAAGCCAAACTGTCCTTAAATCAATGAACAAAACCTGAGCTCAATATCTATAGCTGCCAAGAACCTCTGACACTTTTACCATTGTCGAACTCTGATCTGTTAGTCTTGCTAAAGCAACTTCATCTCGTTCTGGCAGTCTACAATTGTTTGAAAATGGGAGAAAATTGTTTGCAAATAGACTGAGGGACACTTTGTTACAGTGAGTAATGTAATTTTAGTGTATCTTCACGTGCTGCATCCCATACATGCAGAGAGTATGGTTTGTGTTCCTCATTGTGTCATCAGAGCATGTTCAGATTTGAATTCTTCTTTTACAATGTCATGTACAACTCTTCAACACAAGATGAATTAAATTAGAAGGAAGGAAGAGAAACAGTGCTTGAATTACACTTTAATCAGTGTTTGAAAGTCATTATTTTACAAAGGCCAAACTACTATTGTAAAACAAATTACGCTGTCTCGATCCCACTGTCTTGAGACAGCTAAACCTCCCCCAAAATATCTCTATAACTGAATCTCGTTGACAGATTCCTAAGACTTGGTAAGTACTTAATATTGCAGGAGCCTGAACTAGTAAAATATTGCAAGTGTATGTTAATTTTGTAAGCTATTTTTCCCTCTTTTGAATCATGATCACTAACTAAAGAAATTATCCTTTCCTCCCCCATGTGCTTAGGAGGTAAAAAAAGGTAGAGAGGGAAAGGAAAATATTCTAGGCAATTTGGTAGTTGTCATATCAATAATTGCTGTGTTCCAAATTGCTAAATGTCAAATGACAAATATGTAAGAATGTACAAAGTAAAAGCAGCACGTATGTGGAAAGTTGAATATGTGTGAAGAATGTCATATTTGCTGGTTGGAATGGACATGCATGGATGCTCTGGCAATGAACTAATGTGGACCCCATATGTTTTGGACAATAGCAGTAATACCTACAATTGTCTGATGGATAACCTAAAGCATTGTCAATGTAATGCAAGCCATTGCATGGAGTTGGCTGAGAAACTGAAAACACACGTTATGTAGCTTTGTAATTCCCTAAACCTAACATGGTAACTGTAGCAGCATGTGAATATTAAGATATTCTGACTTATTTACATTTTTTGATAAAACTTTTTTTTATTTTTGCCATTTGCTAAATTTGATGGTTTAGAGATATCATTCAAAAATTATATTTGTTATCATTATTCAACAGATTAAAATACTTTTTAGTGCTCTTTTCTTTGAAAATCACTATGTGATAATACAAATGCAAAACTAGAGCATCTCAATGAACTCTTTTGGGACATACTATATAATTTCTCTTCCTAATAAGCTGAAATACACTGTTAGTAAAAAAAATCTATCTGAAAACATGAAGTGAAAGGGCTTCGTGGGACATTTCAGGGAAGGAAGTCAATGTTTGTTGTACAGAAGAGAAGAAGGGAGTGAAGTATTTTTTTTAATTCAGTCTGGCTTTTTATCTGTAAAGCTTATGGTTTCCTAAACTCTGAGAATGTGAATTTCATAATTTCTAATTACGGAGAGATACTAGTTTCTTCATGACTACTGCTGTTTCATGGCCAAGTATTTTGATCCTTTTTCATTCCACAAAGTAAAACCTATATTTCTGAATTTCAATGGTGTCTCCTCTTGAAGTCAAGAATAAAGCCTTTTGCAGGACACACAGAAGAAAAAGATACTATTTCTATTTATTTTAAGTATTTTAGCTCTTTTCATTTTTTTTCATCTCTAAAATGACAAATGATCTTGTATATAAATCCTGAAATGAGCTTGTGTTGCTTTTGATTTTGCAGGGCTTTATTGGAACACCTGAGGTTCAAATATGTGTTTATGATGCTTCTATCATTACATCACATTTTGTTAGCAGGGTGATGCTACTTGAGAAAGTACTTGAAGTGAAGAATGGAGAGGCAAGGCTTTACACATAGCCAGAACTCAATTTAAAAGCACTTGTAAAGACTTCCAAACCAGTTCTAACAATATTAGTTGGTTAATCTTGATAGAAGAATTCAAGAAGATAGGGAATGCTGTTGGGTTGCAGAAGTACTTCTTGTTATACTATTGGTGGAACAGGGAACTTACCCATTCAGTTGCCAGTTATCCAAACCCTGATATACGCAATGTCAGAAAGGAATATATAATGGCCTAAATATACTTCTTATCATCTTACCAGTACAGAATAGATTTAGTGAAGTGAAAATTAATTTATTCAGTCAATCTGATCACTTCCTTTCTTCTCTCAATGTTACTCTGTGATTAGCTCAAAATCAGTGACTGAAATATAGGAGAAGAAAAGCAAAAGTTAACCTTCAAAAAAAAAAAAGTAATTCCTAACTAAACAGTTGTGATAGATACTTTGGAAGGAAGGAACTAAAGAAATTTAATTGCTTCCATTTTCTAAAGTGAGCCATTAAGTCAATAAGATATTACAATGGAGTGGGAGGGAACAAAATAAGCTAATCAGAGAAGCTGACTTAATTGGAGTTGATAAGTTATGCCAACTTTTTGACAAGAAATCAGAATTTAAAATAAGACTTGTTTCTATTAATTTCTTTTCCACTGGGAATACAACTGATGACATGCCTTGATGAATAATATGCTTAATTTGCATTAAAAATATGAGAATTGTAAACAAATGCAAATCCTACACCTGTCAGCTTTTGTTTTGGTAAGTAACACACAGTGTCTTCTGTATATCAGAAGAGTGCTCTTGTGTTGGGTTTCAGAGTGGTGGGTGGACCCTACAATGACCAAGGTAGCTCCTGGTGTGTGTATTAGCCCAGCTACAGCAGTGCCTGTTGTGTCAGGGCACTGTAAATCTGCCTGTGTCTCTACTGAGAGTAGAGATCCTGAATGCTGAGGACCTTGGCTTTGCCATGAATAAGTTACTGTACTGCCATTTCTTTGTTTTATCAGACTTCCCTACTTCAGTTGTGTAGGGAGGACTCTGAGGACGTGCCAAGACGTTAATTTCAGGGACATGGCAGCTTCTGTGTCTCTGATAGCACTGGTTTTCCATGGTTTCTGTGCAGAACTAGGAGTCTGAGATCCCTCAATGCTCCCATGAGGAATTAGGTTCACAGGAGAGAGCCATGAAAGTCTAAGGTAGTGGTTCAGAAGCACCCATGAGAAGACACCATGTTGGTTTCACCTCTATCTTTATGTCTTAGGTAGTGAGACTGAAAGTCCTCAAGAATCAATCAATGTCATTGTTCTTCCGTTTTTGAAAGTTACTTTATTTATTTCACTTAGGAAATTCTCAGCTTTATCATCAGTTACAAGTAGCAGCAATAATGATGAATTGCAAACCTTCTCAGGCAAAAGGACATATTCATATATGTGATTCCTGGGCTTTTAAAGAAGTGCAGATTGAATGTTTACATTCAAATATGGTGCTCCTTCTGATTGCGACAACCTATTTCTAACTACAAATTATAATCTTTCCAGTATGAAGTACTACAAAAACGGTAACGGATTGACTAAAAAAAGGGAAAAACATAAGGTCTTATTTCTGAAAGCATGTAATCAATTTTATCAGTGTTGTTAATAGCCAATAAGGTACACATAGAGAGACTATGTACTGCAAGTATTTTTTGGTTTCAATTTTTATTCATTAAATACGGTCTTTTATTTTTTTCCTTTATAATGCATTGGAGGTATTTTTTTTTCTGATAGCATGAGTATGCTGAAATGATTACATTGTATGAGGTGGATTGAAAATTTAGTGTAATAAACTAATTTCTGTGAGAATGGAAAATGTAAGAAGCTGTGTTAATATCAGTTTATAAAAATGTTTGTCTTGAAAAGAAATTGGCTAAGGAATAGAGTACGTAACTTCATAGATACGGCTGTCAATACTTTTGTGTTTGACTGTTGAGCCATTTTGGTTTTGTCTGCTAATAATGTCTCAAAGGAAAAACCTTTTAGAATGCACCTAGTGTCTATTCCAGCAGTTACTGAGCCATTTGCAGTCTTTGTTCCTCCTATTTGTATATCTAAGGCATGTGGAAGCCTTATGGGCAGGTAAGGAGTGAAGGTTGTAATTCTTTCCTGTATTCAGTATTGTCTTTACCCTTCTGCTTCTTCAAAATGTTACCTTGACTGGGAGAAGGGGATTATGAAGATCTTGACCTTTACATGCCTCAGTGCAGGCATTTCATAGAGATTAGTTGTATAAACAAACACACAGTATGTTCTATAGTTCTACAAACAAACATTCATACAGATTAGTTTTATAAACAAGCTAAGCAGAGATATTGAAAAATAAGTGACCTGTACATGTTTGTGATGACAGTGGAAATAGATTGGAGCTCTGTATTTTCGAGTAGAATGTCAGAGGAGGGCAAAAGATACAAGCACTTTTCTACAGCAATAACAAGTAGTGAACATCTGAAATTTGACTTCAGTGTCACTTAAAGAAATTGTGCTCTAGTGATCTATTTTCCATCACCGTTTCTGCTCAAATATTTGGTTAATCCTTATTATAATTTTGTATAGTGCCCATTCTTAAACTCAAAAGAACTTGCCAAGCCTAGTGCTAGAGTGCTTCTAGAAGATATGAGGCAGCACAATACAGAAAGCAACATTAATTGTAATTCCCTATTGGCTGTGAAAAAAAAAATGACTCTGTGATACTTATACAGAAAATGTAATAAAATTTGTGCAGGAAAGAAGTGTATACTAAAATACTGATTTACTTATGCCATATTGCATATGGAATTATGCACCGGGAAGTTTTTTCAGAATTATATCTTAAACAAGCTTGCTAAATTTCATTTAGGTCTTTGAACTTGCAGTTCTCTTAGAAAGAATTTGAGAATTTTCAGTATAACTGGAACTGTAGTGGTAGCCAAGGTTTCAATAAACAGTCATAACTTAATTGTTCATGGCATTAATCATGTATATGCTTCATGCAGTTTACAATGTATTGTTTGTAAAAGAGAAAAATGTTTGTCAGTTTATCTTAATGCAAGTCTTACATGATTAAAAAATTTTAAACAGTAATGTTAATCATGGCTTGTCAAAGAGACAGCACATAAAGGATGTATAATATGAAAGATAGATGCAATCTACTGCAATTACATAAAGTGTTTCATGTATTAAAATGCATTTGCTTCATAAATAAAGTGCTGCAGACTGTGATCTGATTCTACCACTCTTAGTGGTCTGGATTTCCTATTTGAAACAGTGAGATCAGCCTGGAGCTGGGTGCCAAGCACAATAAAACTATATACTCTTAAATACTGACTTGGAAAGTGATTTTTCTTTTCAGTGGTGCCTGCTTTAGAAGTTTTAACTCTGATAGCTAGAAAATAGTTTGGTGTTTTGGTTTTTCGTCACAAGGCCTTAAGGTTTTCTGTGGGTAACTGCAGACTGGCTTCTGTGGAGGCTGTCAAGCTAGACAGTAATACAAACATGCTCCCCTGGACAGAGAGCAGTTAAGCCAGACAGTAATGAAAACTCAACCCCCTAAGGGAGAAACCTTCGTAGACAGCTCTCTCCATTGTGGTGAAGAAATATTTTACCCCCAAGAGGCTTTGCAACTGCTAATTAAATTTTTGGACCCCGTTGGCCCTACCCCTTTGCTTCCCCCCTAATCCCACTGGTCCTTCCCTTGATCCCTCAGCTGATTGGTTTTCCCTTGAATCCCTCAGCTGATTAGCTTAGATGTTTTACCTCGCATCCCTGCCTTCCCTGCATAAATAACTAAATAACTAAATAAATAATGCTAGTTTATTTGATTTTTTTCTATATATTTTGTTTCCAGCTTTCAGTTTCCAGTATAAAATGGTTATACTGGAAAGAATCCAAACTTCATAGGCTTCACAAAAAAGAGTTAAAGCTGTGAGTAGTTAAAGTTCTGGAGGGCTGACATTTTAATTAGCTGTTGTTAATGAGTAAGTTAAGCAAGTTACTAACATACTGCCACTTTATTATTAAAATGGTATTGAAATGACTTCCCCCCCCGCAGTTTATACAATGAAGAACTTTTAAAAATCTGTAATAAACTATGCTAAAGATCATATTTTCATCTTCTTTTCTTCTTTTATAAGTTTTGAGACCCTGAGCGTTTCTTGGCAATAAGTTAGTTTTTTCCCAATTTGAGTCTGTTTGCACATGACAGCAGTTAGTGAGTGATCTCTCCCTGCCCTTATCTCAACCAACAACCCTTTTATTATATTTTGTCTCCTCTGTCCAGCTGAGGAGGGGAGTGATAGAGTGGCTTTGGTGAGCACCTGTTATCCAGCCAGGGTCAAATCACCACAGTAGAGTACTGGTTCTTAATCCAGTCCAAGTCCCTTGTCATCATTTTGTTCACTGTTGTAAAGATGTTGGTTTACTATTTAAGCAAGTATGGGAAAAATTAAATTAAACATGTGCAGAAACACTTTCTCTAAGTTAAATCATATGACGTGCAGAAATGAATTAATAGCAAGATGATAGACAAACTGGGTTTTATTCCTCTCTGGAAAATGTGAGGTATGGTGATTTTTTTTCTTTCTGCTTTTCTAGTTTTGAATATACTTAACAAATTAAATGGTGTAATTTCTGGTAATGTATCTGAAACAAATCCAACTATTAAAGTAAGTCTCTGGTTTACATCCTGTTCCTCTGTTACCTGTGGTTATGGAGGGGCTCTGTATGCTTGCTCTCTTAACATGGTTGCTAAAGATCTTTCTCCTCAAAAAGTGGATTTATTGAGGGGCTTTTGATCATAAAGCCATAAGCAGAATTCAGAGTTACTTTGTGCTGCATAAATACACCATAAATCTACCCAATGCAACTTAACTTTTTTTAAAAATTTTCTCAATGAGAAAGAAATTTTTAGGGACTTTATTTATATACACCTGCAATTTCAAGCTATGTACATGTGAGACTTTGGGCTGATACTTGACACTTTTTTCTGTCTGTGATAAAATTAGAAAGTATTGTTTTGATTCACAACCAAAATTTTTAACTTGAATGTTTATCCTTTATTAATATTAGTTAAGTTCTGTCATTTATATAAGATTTGGAAAAAAAGAAAAAAATACTTCAACTTTAAAATTTTGGCTTTCAAAAATAAGTTTTTTATTTGTTTCTCTTAACCCAGATATCAACAGGGTTTTTTTTGAAAAAATCAGGAAATACCTTTAGCTGAATGCAGACACCAGTTTTCAATAAGTTAACTTTTTCAAAGAAGTTCCCGATGGACATATTGGGTTCCAACTGAGTTATACATAAATGTGGCCTTGGGATAAATCTAGTTGTGTTCTGTAAATGATGAGTTGTCTCTTTGAATAGAAAAATTTTAAACAAATTAGTTGAAATCCTGTTCAGATCCTGGCTGAAGGTGATTCATGAAGTCTCCATTTCTGCCTCTGCCTGATTCAACAGTATATATTGACTGGAAATTTCAGTTAACTTTAGTTCAGGAAATTTGCTCAAATATGTGTCAGGCATTTGAAAAATAGTTAGCATTAATTAGACTCATATTATTCAAAAATATGTGAATCAATGACAAGGGAGGAAAAGGGCTGTGCTGTGCTCAGAGCAGGTCAAATGTTAAGTTTAGCTCTTCTTACAACAGGAAAGTCAGTTAGTTGTAAGGCTCTTTAAAATAAAGAATGCATTTTAAATAATTTTAAAACCTGTGCATCTAAAATGAGTGATAAAAGGCAATACTAAAGATTGTATTGCAGCATTAGTATCTTTTGTAAGAAGAAGGAAAGGCAGTGGCTGGGAAGTGCAGTGACAGTGAGTATATGGAACAGTATATGTAGTATCGAATGTTTCCACAAGAGTAATGTGTCTGATTTGCCAGAAGAAAACACGAAAAAGAGAAGAGCATTGAAATTCAAAGTGTTACTTTGGGTGTGATCAAACAAATTGCATTTTGTTCTAAGTAAAGCAGAAGGACTTATGCAGGCCAGTCCCAAGAACATGGTGTTCTACATCTCAGTTGTTCATCTGGGTTTATATTGCTTGCCTTGTTCATAATTCTTGTAATCTCTGGTAGGGGTTTGTAGGGGTACCTGTTTTTTATGTTAGCCCTGGTAATTATTTTCATACTCAGCTTGTAATGTATAAGTCTGAACAGACCTGAAAAAGCAATAAACTATTTCTGTACTATCTGAGAAACTTGCCCCAAGTGACCAGATGCTGCTTGCTTATTGGCATTCTTCTCAGATTTACAGAAGGAATAAGTTTGTCCTTGTCACTGAGTCACCATGTGGGGAATCAGAAGGCTTAGTTCTGCTTCTTGAGTCTGCCTCAGGCTTTAACTGTGAATATTTACTATCTCCATATTTAAGAATTTTATATATACATATATGTATGTATATTTATATAGTCGCTGTTGCTGTTTTTTGGGGGGTTGTTCATGGTTTATTTTGTTTTGGGATTGTTTTGTGGGATCGTACAGGTTAAATTCAAGTTTACTGGGAGCTGTGACAGCTCGTGTTCTCTGGAGGATATACATCATGGAATAATGCTTTGTGTACAAGAGTGACTACATTGTTGGGCACTGTTGACTCACACTCATTTTTTACAGGTTATTCCATCTTCTTCAAGTGGCAGCCACTAGCCAGCTAGTTTAGGCTGAACTCATGAAAAAAATAAAAGGAAAAAATAGATTCCATAGTAAGAACTTTGTTCCATGGAACATCCTATTTGTTCTCCTGTGATAATATGTGGTAAACAACAGATGGTTATAATATGTCTTAGAATGAAGGAAAATAGAAGAGCAAGGATGACTCTTACATTAATTACATTTTGTATTTTGGGGTTTTCTGGAACACTACCTGTGCAACTGTAATTTTGCATTAATTTTGTGGATCTGTTTGGTTCTTGTACCTAACTCTGTGTGGACATTTTAGTTTGAGCTTTTTGAAGATATCAGCTTGACACATTAATTAAATAAGACTTTCTGGTATTACGGACTATTAGAATGCCATTCTTGAGGCATTTTGTGTGAATGAATTAATTTAAGTACTGAAACAAATACTTACCTTTATTAGTGGGTTACTTTCAGGTCATGTTCCATAGTAGATAGTTTTTATCCTAGCAGGTCCTTCAGTTACTAAATGAAACTATGAAGCCTTTTGTGTGGTTGAATTGCTCATACAGTGTTTGGCTCTGATTAACGGTCTACAGCCGGTCTGTTCTAATGTTAAATGAAAAAAAAAAATTCTGGTGGCTGTGGCATTTGGTGATAAGTAGTTAGACTAAATAGAAGATGTACTGTGCATCCCTTGGCTACAGAGTTATGATTAGATTCAGCTCAGCCTGCAGAATACTACTGAGGATATTGCTTCTCTGCTGCAGTGATAGAGCAACTCATATCAAAACAGCATGTGTTGCTGCTTATCTTGCATTGTACACTGCAGCATCCTAAATACAACGGACAAACCAAATAGTGTGGTCTGGGTTTTGTCTTTTATTTTTGCTAGATTTATTAAAGTGGAAAGGGGGGGTTAGAATGAATCTTCTACCCAGCAAGCCATTGTAGTACTTGCAATAAATTTTAAAAGCCATATCTTTTAAGAAAAATTCTGTTGCTTATTTTTGTGAAATGTTTATTCAAGCCTTTGGATGGTTGACTTTTCAGGGTTCATACGCTGTCATTCTTCTGCTAAAACAAAACAATCCCACTGGTTTACCTCATGATATATTTTAAAGCAATCACTTCCATCAGACACATACACACTGTATCTTTACTTTGCAATGTCTGTGTTAGAAGTTTAGAGATTGCAATTTTAATGTTTTAAATGAATGAAAAAGGGGAGGGGTAGTTTACTCTAATATTCCATAAAGCACAGGGTGTGAGATTTAGAAAATAATTATTGATTAATTAATTGAAAATGACTAATTGAAAAAAATGCACATATTTAAGATAAACCACAGTTTCTTGTTTCTATATCAATCATTTCATATTCATTATTTGAAAGATACAGAGTTGGATTTTTCCAGTGGTTACCTGTATAATGCCCCTTTTCCACTAGGACACCACTGCCAACCATAAAGGCCTTTTAAAAAGCATTTTAAAGCGACATCAATAAAATGCCTAGATACCTGCAAGAATTAATCTCAAGAGCACTGAGCTCATTTTTTCCTCTTGCAAATCAATTAACTCAGCAAACAATATTTTATTACAGATAAACAGGTTAGAAACAAGAGCTAATTCCTGAACTATAACAATAGCAATTTTTCAATCCACTTTGTCAAGGCAACAGCTAAGCCAGCTGTTTGTTCCCCATTCGTGAGCCAAAGCCAGCCTTACTCTTGGGAGCTGTGGAGTCCTGTGAGGCAGCAAGCCTCAGCTGAAGTTTCCAGAGCTTTGTGCTGTGACCTAGGGCTTTTGACACTCTGCCAGATGTTGCTTGCTCCACTTTGTGCACTCATTCATTCTTCTGCTCACTGCCACCACTGCTCGTCATTTTTTTGCTGTTCAGCCTGATCCACTGTCATTTTGCATCATTTTCTCTTGTTTCCACTTTAAAGAAATGCAGATGAAATGCTAACATGTCCTTGATGTGTACAGAATATTAGTAATCAGCTTTCTCTAAAGTCTTTAAAAAAAAATCTTGTGCCATTTTTTGCTTAAAGTCTGATGCAGAGGTTATAATCTTAACACTAAGAGTTGGCCTCTTAAGTCTTTGGAAATCTGGAAATTATATTTTTAATACACTTACAAAGCTGTAATTTACTCTTTTTTCCCATTTGAATAGTCTTTTTATAGAAATGCTTCTCAAACATCTATAAAATAAGTACATTTCAGATGTTCCTATATGTCCTTCTCATTTCCTCTCTGGGAAATGCTTTTCCTTTACCTACTTCCTACCCACTCTGAGCTGAGGAATGGCAGAACACATCACTGCTGTAAGTAGGAATTTCATTTTGTGTTAGTAACAGATTTCTTTAATTTGTATCTCATGTGAAAGATCCAACTACAGGACAGTTTGAATGTTCTCTTCTAAGTTTTTTAAGGAACATGTTCTTCTCTATTGGTTTGGGGGTTTTTTTTGAGGGTTTTTTTGTTTGTTTGGTTTTGGTTTGGTTTGGTTTTTTTTTTTTGGTTGGTTGGTTGGAGGTTTTCTTGGTTTTTTGTTCTTGTGGTTTGATTGCTTTGTTGAGCTGTTTTTGTTTAGGTCTGGATGTGAGCAGGGAGCCAAATAACAAAATTGAAATTATATGTGTTTTCTCCCTTTTTCTCCCAACCTACACTATTTGTACGAAGCTCTTCCTGAAGAGAGAAGCAATTTAGTTCATATTTCTCCTGCTGACATCATATTACTGTAGCAGCAATCCAGAGAGGACAAAGCCTCATATTTGCTCCCGATAACATCTCTGTACCACTTTCCAAGGATGACACAATCCTGGGAAAAGAAAACCTGTATGCACTACTGTCATCTAAAGACAGATAAAATAGTAGGGACTTCAATGCTTTCTATCAGAAAACTGAATGAATTTTTGATTGTTTTCTGTAATAGTTGGATATTGAAACTGAAATAAATAAATTTTATTAAATATTTATAAAGAAATAATTCATTCTGGCTTGAAAATTTATTGCTCAGGATTTCCTTGACAAGTGGTTTTGCATAAGTAAGATTCGATTACTTCTGTAATGTTGAGAAAAAGCCTTTTATATTGCGTCAGACCTTGACAGAGTTATGTAATTAATAATTACATCGTTGTAAATCTTACTGTAGTGCCTTTTTAAGCTGCTACAAGGTAGAGTAGTGATAAAATAATTTTTAAAAGATAGTTTTAATCCTATTTACATTGATGTGAAATCAATTAAATTCCTTTCCCTGTAATATAAGTTAGGGTAATGAAATTGTGCAACTGAGTGAGATACTCTGAGGAATGCAGGAAAAGTCGAATAAACTTGAGATAAATATACTTCAGTTTCTGAAGTTTTATGGACTCTGAGGGATCTACAGTCAGTTCTCGTATTTCTCATAGCCTTCATAGAAGCTCAAGGCTGGGATCTACCTTAATAGAGTCCCAGAGTTGTATCGGTCATTTCTCTGAGACATGTTATCATTTCTTGCATGCCTATATGTGCATCCCACAGTTCCCTGGATTTCCTATTCAGTTGTTTTACTGCTCATACAGTTAGAAAAATGTTCTTTCCTTTCCATCTGAAAAGCCATTTTATGTATATATAAATATACACCTACACATTCTTTGCAACTTGGGTAGTTCCGTTTGATATGAAGGGAATTACTTTCATGTGAGACATGCAGTTTTAATTTTCTGTCTCTGTAACAAATTGTCAAATATCATTCAT
Organism: Cisticola juncidis; assembly: GCA_013400215.1. Taxonomy (NCBI): domain Eukaryota; kingdom Metazoa; phylum Chordata; class Aves; order Passeriformes; family Cisticolidae; genus Cisticola; species Cisticola juncidis. The sequence continues at coordinate 257,359 of VXBR01011467.1, forward strand.
GCATTTATTAAATTACTGTTTTCATCTGTTTTATTGGAAATCAACATAAATGTGCAAATCACAAAAGGCATTTGCTCAAAACAAGGAATTTCTTTTCTAGTATGAAAGGAGAAGGTGATTTCTGTGCCCTGCCCTCCTGTCTGTGAGGAAAAGGAAAAAAATAAGGAATACAATTATTTTGTTTGTTTTCAAATGGAAATTCACTTCCAAAAAACCAGAATGTGCTGGCAATTTGAGTTGCTAACCTGTTTTACTTATCTAAATAATATGATGTTGAACTCTGCAGTGAAAGATGGGAGACTTGTATAGAACTGTGCACTAGGAAAGCTTCAGAAATTATGTGAAAGATACCACAGACTGCTTTAAAAAGAGTTTTTGCCCTCTGACTTGGCCAGTTGCCATATCAGGGATCAAAAAGCCTTGTTTTGTGAAAATTCATGTGTCAAAATTATGTAACATCTCTGACTCAAATGATTCTGTTGCTGATCTTTATTTCCCATTTTATTTCTCACACTCTCTTAGAGGCTGATGTGTGACTCCATTCATTTGGAATTTGTGTTCCTCTGTCTACCTTTGCTAAGATATACAATTACTCTCTCCTCATGGGACTTCAGTTCTGTATTGAAAGATAGCTCTAGGATAAGATTAGACATCTGTTCTCACTGTAAGAACTTCCATGAGAGACAATGGGATTGGAGTTTATGTGTGATGAACACAGCCGAATTGTGCTAGATTCTCAGTGGAATATTTAGAGATAATTCCTAATACATATGTTAAAGAATGGTAGAATTAACTTATCCAAAATGATAAAATGCACTATAAGTAAGAAGACTTGATTATTTGTAGGTTTACATATTGAAATAAAATCTTTATATATACTAAAGCATTTAGCACACAGAGAATTCCTATTCCCTACTAATTTAGAGTTAAAGGGTGCTTGAATGCTTGAATTAAAGGCTGTGCTCAAATACTTATGTGAATTATAGTTTTGGCTTGGTAAGGTCGTGTAGTCATGCCTGAGTAAACTAATAGCAGTGAGTATAGACTGTAAATAATTCAGATTTGTACACAGTTCTTCCCCACAGACACTGAATGGCTTATGTTCTTTATCCACTTGGTTTCCTGTGTTAAGATGTCAAGCAGTTGCTTAACTTTTGAACTTCTATGGCAAAGCCAATCTTTTTTACCATGCCTGCTGAATTATAAATAATGTTCATCTGAATTATAGAAACAAAACCCCAGAAGAAAACCCAAGAGAGCCTGAAATGAGAACCTGTTGTTGTTTGATTTGTTTATAGTTTTAAGCAAGGTCCCCTATCTATTGCATATGGAAGCAGTGCAGAACTCCTGTTACATTTTCAAACTGATTTACAGTTGATCTATTTTGCCAACAGTATCTCTGTTCTCTTTATAGTTATAGTGCCTGGCAACTATACCATTGTGGCTGATCCAGAGCCATTATTCTGCAATTAGACTTTTATACTGAGTACACAGAATATTTTTTTTTATTTTCTTGTTTCACCTTAATTGTCTTCCCCTTGAAGCATCTGTTGAACAAGAGGGCTTGTTCTCCACCTGCTGTATCTGCATTATAGATAAACAGGAGATGCCTAACTGAGGTGTCCTTGAACTTTCAGTTATCACAAGTTGTCAAACACAAAACTGAAAATTTTTAGGTCCAGGTATACAGTGTATGGTTTCCTAGGAGACTGTAACATCCCTGAGTAGGGATGTAAGCTAAAAAGCCTTACAGATATCTAATACTTGGCCAAGCCAGTGCTTTATCTTAATGCCTTCAGTATCTTACTTTACCTTTTTTTCTTCATGTGAATATCTATTGAGAAGCATTTTAAGATGGTGTATTAAAACCCTTAAAATAACACAGTACTAAGCAATGTAGGGATGTTAACTCCAAAACCATCATAGTGCCTTAAGAGGAAAACCTAGCGTATTTTTGTACTTGCTTACATTGATTACTGAGTTAGAAATCAGACTAATAATTCTGTAATCACAAAGGTAAGACAGCATTGTATGAATTAAACATTTCTGTGAGACTTCCCATGCAGTGGAGCATTCTGATGGGATTTTGGGCCCAGGTTGAATATATGTGTCATTCTTGTGCTATTGGGTTTTTCCCTTCCTTGACAAATCAAAATCCTAAAGTGAAACTTCTGATTGTCCTTAGTTTATGAGGGGTTTCTAACTGCAATTGTAAACCAGCCTCAGAGAGTTAGCTGTGCTGGTTTTATCCATCACATTTGGATGAGTCACCTTTTAGGTGTAAAGAGGCAAAAAAAATCACCACTGGGTTTTTTACTCTCAATTTCTACGTACTTTATAGCCTTATTGCACTTTCTATATTGCTGTTTTGCCTTCAGATAGAAGAGACAGTATAAGAGGGCTTACATCTGTCTATCAATAGATTTAAAGTAGTCTTCTGTAACCAGTAATTACACCTAAAATTATACTTAATCAGGGTCCTTTTCACCAGAATTTTACTCTTCTTGCATTGTGAATTTTCTCCTTTTTATCCTGGCATATAGGTCCACCTCCAAACCATTGTGCAGTGATACAAATTACTGTCGGACATCTAGGAAGGTGAACCAGTGACAGGAGAGTTTTCTGTGCTTATGATGTTTTTTTAATGCTGAGCAGGCTCAGCATTAAAAAATATTGTAGGCTCTGTTTCTCTGCATAGGAAATCCTTCAAGCCTAATGATCACACAAAAGTTGTACTTAATTTTTTTAAATGCAGTATCTTCTGAGCTCTCTATTTCTCTCCCTCCAAGGTCATTCATAAGGAATGGTCTCTTTTTACCAAAGCTCTTTTAGAGAAATTAGGAGACTGCTTCTGGCTGGATCTGATAGATGGCTCCTCTAGTTAATGATCCCTAGCTAATCAGGAGGAACTGCAGGGTGAGAGAGCTAGCAAACAAAAAGCTTGGAGAAATAGTCACGACATTCAGAAAAGTGCATAATCCTCTGTTTATGCTATGCATCTGTGTTTTAATGAAGTGTTAGGAAAGAGTTGTGCTTCACACCCTCTAGTACACCTCATGGCTGAGCTATGCTTTGCACAAGTGCAAAAGCAACTGGGTCAAATACTTTCACAGCATGATAGGGGAATGTTCTGCCCATTCCTGAGTTGCTCCAGATAACCACGATATCTGTACTTCTGGCTTGTGCACACTGATACTGCTCCATATTTGATGGGGAAGAATGCAAGACTATTTTAAAAATGCTTGTCTTCTGTTTCACTGACAAGGGACATTGTGAAGAAAACTCTTAGGACAAATATTGATCTCCTGAAGAACCAAATAGACCCATTTAAGAAAAGCAGAGCAAGAATTCACTTCTCTTTATATAAGGTGAATAGCTGGAATATGGAGGAAGTTTTATAGTAAAAAAATTATTTGCAATAGCATGTTTTAATCACATAGGTCATTTATTTCAGAATGTTCACAATATTGGTAACTACCTGGATAAATCTCTTATTAGTAGGCATTTAAAATATTTTCTTTATGTAGAATATATGCTGAAAGAGAAGGGCTAGAATTTCTATGTCTTAGGTTGAATGACATTAGCTTAATGTTACTTTATTATGAATCATGTTTGATACAATTGTACTGTTGAATTTGGAGTACTACTTTGACTCATTAGCTACTTTTTTAGAATCATAGTTTCTCCCCATTATTAGTATGAAATCATAAAGATTCACTTAGAAGCTTAGTCTCAGATTTTGTGTTATGTTAGTGTGTTGCATGCGTTTGGGGATAAAAATGACAAAATACCTGTTAGTAATGAAATAGCATAAACAGAAAGGGTTTCATGATAGGAATTAATTTTCTCCCTGTGTAAGTAACAGTAATTGTTTTCATTAAGAATTTAAATGAAATTGTAACTATATGCAAAAATTCTGGAATAAAAAAGTTTACTATTTTTGCTGAAAAAGTCTAAAATACTGTCACTACAGCACTTTTAATTGCATATTCTGTGTTTTTAATGTCTTGTGCTTGTGCAGTGTGAAATAAGGCACTGACAGAGACTTATGGCCTTTAAGAATACCACTGGATGTTTATCTCAGCTTCTGGTTGCTTTCTTCTTCATCCACTCCTGTAGCTGCTCCTGATAGCTGAGCATCACATGCCCTTGATCACTTACTGAATCCAGCTGATTAATTTCTCTATAAGAGCCCAGGTAAAAGGAGGTATTTTCTTAAGAGGGAGCCTGGTGGTAGAAGGACAGAGAGGTTATAATCTGATCAATGAGGTGTAAAGGAAAGCTTACGTTCTTGAGAACCTGGGTAGGCTTAAAGGGTTTTGAAACTCTGGAGAGTATGTCCTCTGCAAGAATGGGAAGAATAAAAGTAGTTGAGAAGAACTGAGGGCTTTTATTTTCTGGTTTTCCTTGAAGTGCTTTATTTGTTCTCTGCTCTCCTTCTGGAAGACATAGAGGTATAGTTGCCTGAGGTAGGTACTGAGCAAGCCAAGTGACTAATGATGAGAACTAACTTGGGAATAAAAAGCTGGAATAGAAATTCTGTGCTTTGCTGGGGAACAAGAGGATAATTTCTTTGGAGAAGCACAAAGTGACCAGTTTCTGAAACCAACTCCACAGTGTTCTGATGTTAAAAATACTGAGTACATCTGTCTTGTCCCTAGGAGTGCAAGGGTGTTCAGGGAGCCAAGAGCAAAACATCTGCTTTCCTTATTGTTTCTTCTGGCAAGTTGGACACCCTAAACTTCAATGCTAAAGTTGCATTCTGAAAACATGAGTGGGTGTTAGGGGTGCTGTAATATAAAGTAACTCAGTAACCAGGTTCCTCATAGTGATTGAAAGGTGTATTACTGGAACTGATCCATTTGTTCATAACTTTGCTGTGGAAAAGGAAGGTCTCAGCTTAATTTACAATTGAATTTTTTCTATATAAAATGACTTTACCCTGGTTGTGTGTCTGGATAGAGGAAAGATAAATTAATTAGGTGACTTCAGAGAGGCTTTTGAGTCTTGCTGTTTGTACCTACTTTCTATTTTTGTATTGGAAATAACAGGAGTATTACTAAAGACATTACAAGAAACTTCTTTGAGGTGTTCCAGATGCAGTGTAATAATTGAAGTTCAGTGTATTTTTTTTATTTTTTTTTGTCTTTGTAGTACATTTTTTGCTGTCAGTTTGAGGCAAATAATTACTTTGTTTTGTTGTAGGGAAAGGTGAACATGGGAAACCGTACCCTCTTACAGAGGAAGACCATGATGATTCTGCTTATAGAGAAAATGGCTTCAACATATTTGTTAGCAACAACATAGCACTGGAACGATCCCTGCCAGACATCCGACATCCTAAGTATGTAAACTATTTCCTGGACTGTTTAATTGTTAAGATTTTATCTTTCTAAATAAGTTGTTTTCCAGGAAGGTAAAACATAAACAGCCAACAAAAACCAATGATTATATTTTATAAGAAGTGGAAAATTTACCAGTGATGTTAAATCATTTGTTGTGTCTTTTAAAGTGACTTCTTGTCTGGTTAGTTACACATTAAGACTATAAAAGACCTCTTTTTTATTACAGAATGATTTTTATTAAATTTCTTTGTAGTGAATTGGGCTAAAAAGCATTCACATAGTTTCTTATGTTCTCATTTGGTTAATAGCTGCAGATCTTTGGGCTGGGAGGCAGTGTCAATTTGTATATAGATTTGGCTGTGATTGCAAAGTGTTTCTTTTGTTTTGTTATGTTATGTAAAAATTGAAACAATCCCATAGCTGCTGAGTGCTGATATACCAGCTGATTTAGGCAGTGTGGAATTATGTAAAAACAGAACGTGCACAAGCAGAATTTGATGGCATTGCATGATGGTATTGTTTCCTAAAGCATTAATATAACACAGAAAAATTGGATGAAGATTATTCTGGAAAATATCATCACACAGCAAACCTGACTTGCTTTTCATGTTCCTTAATTTTTGGCTATTTTAGACAAAGAGTAGAACTTCCTGTCTGTGTCAGGAAAAGGGGCACTGTTGCCTATGTAGGCTTCAGGCTCTTGTTCTCTAGAGTCATTCTGAAGCTGAACTCCCAAGAGGGAGCTGATTTGATTTGACTCCTTACCTGGTATTTTTCTGCTCTTTTAATTGGATGTTATGCAACTAGTGAATGGGGGAAAGGTACATGAGTGGGACAAAAATAATTGTCTCTATGACTGTATTTTCCTTGATATAAAATTCTCTCTATTATAAGAGATTCACATTACAACATTGTCCCACTTCTTAACTTATTTTGATACGAAAAGTCGTCAAAGAACAGAGCTGAACTTCAGAGCTTGACAGAAGTTCTCAGTGCAGGGAGAAGAGAAACATCATGGCAACTAACACTTATTTTTCTGTCATATTTGCAACTGTCTTTTTCAAAGAATGAATAGTATTTAAATATTTGCATAATAAGATTTAAAAAAAAATAAATTCACAGCAGAGGAATTAACCTTTTTTAGAGATGTTTCTCATTTAATTTTAATTGTTAATTATTTAATTTAATTGTTGCATCGTTTTGAGAAAAAAAACTCTCTTAATTAGTAAACAATATATTAGTGTTGTTTACATATGATTAAGTAAAAAGAAATATATTGTTAAAACAAGCTGTATGTTTTCTATACATTCTTTTCTTTCTGCTTTGACAAATTACCTGTAGTTATATAATGAGTGGTTCCAAGAAGTTTGAGTTCTCATGTACAGCTGTATAGCTTTGAAGCTGTGGTAGGTTACATTGTTGGTATAATAAATATGTTCATCAAGCAGTCTCCTCTGTTACCAAATCTGCAGAGGATAACGACTGAACACAAAAGGAAGCTGTCGGGTTTATCATCCCTTTGTGGTTTTGTAAATTGGTCTTTTGGTAATTTTTCTCACCTGCTGCTCTCCTCACAGTCCCTGACATTTCCATGTGTGTCCCCAGAAGCGATATCTTGTCAGAAGTGATGTATTAGGAACAAGTCAGTGCCACACCAGCCAGTCTCTGCACTCTTTTTCCCAGCACACATCTTCTTCTGTCTTGCATCTAAGCGTGGCATTTGGGAAGCTTATATCCTTAGGTGTTTGTTTCCATGTTTTGATTCAGTTAGGTTCCTGTGGCATTCAGTGAAATCTCATATGGTGGATGTTTTAGTAGTGTCCTGACTGAGCTGGCTTGAGTTCTTCTAACCTTCTAACCCTCCTTATGTTAAACACTCATAACACAAGTAGCCCATTAGCTAATTGACTCTATCACTTACCATCTAAAGGTAAAGAGAATAAATGTTCTTGTGCTTTAATCGCCTACTAAGTAGTGCATCAATTAAGGTGACAAAGCTAGGCTCAATACTTCTGATGGCTACACCTTGAAGCATGTGCATTTCTTGAACTTCCAAGAGACACAGAAGTCTGACAATTCTTTCTGACCTGCTGTTAGAAACAAACATATCTCTCAGCTGCTGTGTGTTAAGCATGGCTGGCCTTAAACTGCTCTTCACTTTTGGAAATGTCTCCTCTCTTCAGAAGTGTGTGTGAAATACAAAGTAGTTCACATGTCATTGGTTTTGGCTGGGGCACATTTAAATTTCTTCACAAATTTCCATGTCATCCATGCTAGAGGCTGGGCCTAAACCATGGCACTAATAAAGTTCCTTTCAGACAAATTATTGGAATATTATGTAATTTCTGTCTAAGAAAAGGGTGTTCTTCAAGAACATTGTAGAAGTAAATCAGGTGTGGTATAGCAGTCAGGTCTAGTTTGGTCAGCTTTTGAATCTTATAAAGGATTTGGCTTTCTGGAGCTTCTAACTGCTTTGAGGCCTTTAGCTGTCATCTTGTGCAAATTTATGGGAGGTGCTAGCATTATAAAGCAAGTTTTGATCCTCGGTCTCTCTTTAGCACCTCTGTCTCTGTTTAGTGTGTGCCATTTGCACAAAGAAAATGATTGTCTTCTGGTGAAGACAGATTTCCTGAAAATACTGTCTTTGATATGTTTTATAGAACCAAATAGAATGGTTTTATTGCCATCAGGAGAGAAAAATCACAAAATTAACCTTCAAATGCAACAAAACTGAGTGGTAAATCCTGTAATTTCAATAAAACTTATTTAAATCAAAACAGCAGCTGCAGTTGTTCTTACATTTTTCTAAAATAACTTCAAAAAAATTTTATTCCAAAGTCAAACTAAAGAAGCTTTAGGAACCACCTCCAAGTGTTTCATTTTCTGGGAAGTATGTAAAGACAGAAGAAAAAACTTGTTCTTTATAATACAAATAAACTTTCTTTTTCCAAGTTTCTTTGGAAATTAGGTTCAGGATTTGCAAATAACACCTTCTGGAAGGGGATGGATAGAACTAAAGAAATGCTTAGATGATTGAGCTCTGAGAAATTCAGATTTTCAAATCTGTTTAATAATACTCTTTGTTTTTCCTGTGATATTTGAAATACTTCACCAAGATCTTATGATTGATTCTTCTTTCCTTTTTAAGACAGCAAAATGTGTGTTCTGTTAAAAAAATCTGTAGCAAAATGAAACAGTTGACTTCTATTTTAAGGCTGAATTGACCTTTTCTGCATCTTTAATATGTTTTTATTGCATCCTTCTAATATCTCCCATGCTTTTTTTTTTTTCTCATGGCTGTGCTCAAAGAATGTTTTCTCCATTTCTGAGTGGTCTTTGATGTCTTGTTTCTGTTCCACTCTTGTGTGAAAACCTCAGTGGGTGCCAAGCTACATCAGCCAATTCTGTTCTCTGCCCACAGTCACCTGTGTCTTTAAGTTTAAACAAAGAAACAGTCAAACAAAACAACTTTTTTTCCTCCTTAATTCTAAATAACAATCTGAAAGAGGCCTATCAACTCAGTTTATTTGGTTTCAGGACTGATTTAGTGAAAATAGGAGTTCTGGTCACCCAAAGTGAAAGGCAACATTGAGTTTTGGGTCGTATTGAGAGAAAGCAATGGAATTAATATTTATGGCTTAGAAATTCTGTACCAATATAAGAAATGTTTTGAAACCCACAAGAAGAGTGTTTTCATTCACTTTACTTTTCACCTGCTTTGTGTCACTTTGTGTAGTCTAGAATAAACAAACCTGCTAATGCTAGAGAAAAGGTTGGCAGTATTATTTTCTATTGTAGAAAGATAAATGCTACTTATTCTAATACTGAGTGTACCAGTTGAAATTAATTCTTATCTTCTTCGCATTATCAAATATTCTGCTATTCATATCAGCTTTATTCAAACAAACAAAACTGAATCTGACTCCCCTTTTGAGTAGCATTCTTAATGTGATTTTAATGAGGCTTAGGGAAAGGATTGCAATCATCTAGTCTGAACAGTGAATATAAATTTTGTACCCTATCCTGTTTCAAGCTCCAAAGGTTTTTTATACTAGACAATCAATTTCTTATGCTTTTCATTACTGAATCAAGGAATTCAAGTTAGTCTCAACTAGATACCAATACATTTTCAACCTTTATAATTTAAAATATTTTGTTTTGTATGTTTGTGTATCTTAATTTCAACAACATGTTTCCTTTTATCTAAAATTTTTAGATTAATTGCTGATAACCATATCCTGGAGTACATCAAGTGCAGCCTTGTGAGCCAGGCAAGGGAGGGCTTGTCCTTCTTTGTGCTGGTGCAGTCCCTCTTTGAGTCCTGTGTACAGTTTTGAGTACCAAAATGTAAGAGGGATAAAAAAGCTATTGGAGAGCAGCCAGAGAAGTATCATGAAGATGAAGGATCTAGAGGTGAAGCAGTATGAGGCATGGCTGAGGTCACTTGATCTGTTCAGCCTGGAGGAAATAGAGTGGAGAACTCATCACAGTCTGCCTCATGAGGGAAAGAAGAAGGGCAGGCACTGATCTTTCTTCTGTGGTTACCAGTGACAGGGCTTTAAGGAATGGCTTGGAGCTGCATCAGGGGAGGTTTAGATGGCTGTTAGATCTGAGGTGTCTTTTACTCAGCAGGTGATCAGGCATGCTCCCCAGGAAAGTGATCACAGCACCAAGCCTGACTCAGTTCAAGAAATGTTTGGAAAATGCTCTAAGACAAATAGTGTAATTCTTGGAGTTGTCTTATGCAGGGTCTTTGATGATCCTTGTGAATCCCTTCCAGCTCAAGCTGGATTCTCTGATTCTGTGTCTTGGGTAGTCTTAGATAAGATGTGCAAATATTCCCTGGTTTGCCTGAGTAATCTATCACAAGAAATCTGATCCTTTTAAGGTTTCCCTGGACATAGATAGTTTCATTTGGTAACGAAATTCTTAGCATTCTTGTTGTACATTAAAAATGTACAGCCTGATTCTTGTAATGTCTGTTTTTTAGCCTATATGGGTTGCAGCAATCCTTTTCTGCTGGTCTTGCTGTTGAAGTGCTAGCCCTTCACTGTCACTCCCAGCAGTCTTCCTTTTTAGACGTCTGAAATATGCTCATTTTTCATAGGCATTAAATTTTTCACAATCCTCAGATGAAGAGCATTTTCATAATCAAATAAATAAGATCATTTAGCTAAGGGCTGGTTACATCTTCTGTGTCCTGAACACTAATGAGGTTTTATTTTTTTCTAATAATGAAACCAAATTTCAATCTGTGGGTTCTGCATAACTGAAACTCTCCTTGTCAGTAGCAGAAGCTGAGACAATGCCCAAATGGTTCTCTCTCAAAACATTTGAATGCAATGTGGTTGCTCTCCGTTGCATTTTTAAAAGAGGCTAAAATGAATATGTAATGGGATTTCTCTAGGCAGTATGGTTTTTGATTGACTCCATTTTTGTGTTTCGTTAGAGTAGTTGCAGAGTTTACAGAGTTGGAGTTGCTCTTAATCTCTGTGTTTTAGTACACTTTTCAAAAATTATAATATTACTAAAATCATGGGAAAGGGACATAGATACATAGGCAGGCAGTAGTATGTATCTGAATCCCCTAAAAATAGTTAATGCATTATATTTAGTTAGTTTCTTTTTATAAATACAGCACATTTGTCACAAACTAGCCTATGTATTTTGTCCCTAAAACTAAAATTTAGAAGGTATTCTTTAATCCAGTGCTCCAAGATGAATTCCTGTTAATTCCCTCTGTAGTAGACACACATACACATTGCTTCATACCACTGGTTACTAGTATTAGCTTAATTTATCTGGCCACAGAACAACCTGTTCAAACTCAAGGTGTGCTTTTAGTGAGTAGTGGAAAAGTTAGAGATTATTACTGTGCTTTTCAAACTGTTTTGTGTCATTGCTGAATAATGCAGTGAAAAGTTATGTGGTCCAAAATACAATGGGCAATGTCCCCATTTCCAAGCCTGACCAGATTGTTCTCTGCAATACCTTCAGGGCGTCCTGTTTGAAGTGCAGCTCATCAAAACAGGATCAGGAATATTTTATACCCAAGAAGACTTATGGCTTTCTGTCTGTGTCATACCTGCTGTCACTTTCTCTGCAGGATATGTATTGATAGGGAGAAATAACATGGAATAATTCCCAAGTGCTTTCTGGGTGCTTGTGTGTCTTTTTTTTAGGGCAGCAACAGCAAAAATGTGGCTGAAGATTGATGATTCCTGTTCCATCCTTTTATTGAGAAATAGGCTGCAGTGTTAAATAGGCCAGTGAGGAGAGTCCAAGCCTGACGCGACTATTTCTGTTCACTGAAAATTATTTGATAAAAGAAATAATGTGTTTATAAACATGGAGAAAAGTAGTTCTTGTGTGTTTAGGTGCCTTGCATGTTACTTAGACTCCACTAAATCCTCCCATGCTCTTGAGAAAATAGCAAGCTGCAGTAAGCATAATGGTGAAATCTAAATTTAATGGGGACAGGAATTCTGAAGAATATTTACCCTTCAACCAGTTCTGTACATCTGGGATAGCCAAGTCTATTAGCATTTGGCAATGGTTAAAGCATGAACTTTTAAGTGTCAAATAATGCAATAGTAAAATTAGGAAGTACATCCAGTACATAAGATTTGTGGGGAACATGGAATATGTGTCTTTGAAGTTCATAGGTGAAAGTGATGATGTAAGTTGTTAATATAGTCGTTTCATGAAGAGCCTCAGTGTACCTTATCTCAGTAAGATAGTACATTCTCAACAGTACATTCTCAATGGCTACACAATTAGCTGTTGCACCTCATTTAATAAGGACAGCAGATATGCAGCAGTGCTGGAATGGAAAAACAACTTCTATTTTGCCTGATCTGACTGTGAGTAAGCTTCTTGAGCTCCAGTTTTCTGAAGGCTGTGCTGGCTGCAGGGTGTGGTTGTAGGCATAAGAATTTACTGATCTTGTTGGCACGTGGCCCAACAGTTTTTTCACAGCATTTACTCCCTTGTTTACCTGCTGTGATTTCAGTATTACCAACAGTGGTCAGACCCACTACTGTCTTGCCCGTTGTCTCTTTTATTGTGTGGAGGTGATGGTGTTGAGAGGTGTAAGCCTGACCACCTACTGCAGTGAAAAGGAGAGGTGAAGAGATGTAGGTAGATCACAGAAAGACTCTCTCTGAAAATGAAGTGTTTTGTGCTTAAGCAAACTGGACAAAGTAAGTCCATGGGCCTGATGGGATGTAGCCATGAATTCTGAGGGAACTGATGTCTGTTTGAGGCTGCTCTCAGTGGTCTTTGAATGATCACAGCTGCTGAGAGAGGTACTTGAGAACTGATGCAAAACTGGCAGGAGTGACTGAGCTTCTAGAGGGTTCCTAGAAGCCTGTGGGGTACCTTTGGAATATAAGGTAATAAGATAACTAGGATTTCTGAAACTGAAGTTAAAGGGTAATTGAATGTCATATGGTTGCTTTTTTCCTAAAGTAGTGTGCTTTAAAATGCACTTTGAAATGACAAAAACCCAAATTGTAGTCCTGTTTCCTTCTTCAGTGAGGAAAATGACCTTAGACGCAAAATAGAGATTTTTTATTGATCATGTTGAGGTCTGCCTTACTTGTGAGAGACAATCAGATAAGTAAGCTTGAAGGAGTGAATTTTAACTAGATTGTTATTTCTCTAATATTCTCTTTAAAAGAGTGTTTTGAGGGTATTTGCTTGTGTATGTTATTTTTGAATAAGTAACAAAGTGCAAGGTCTAAGCTAAAATACCATTAGAGTACAAGGATACCTTCTTATGTGCACTTGCTAATGGGACATGTTGAGATGGTATAAAATGACTACATGTATTATTTCTCAGGCCTCCTAGATTTAAGACATAAGGGTGAGTAGGTGAGTTTCTTAAAACATATTAATGATTTTTTTAAAATCTATAACATATTTTGATATGTGATGATGATTTTATACATCACTGTGTCGCAAAACAAAACTTTTTAAAAATAAACGTGGTTTATGTCACTAGACATAAATTTAGATTCTTCCCTTGGTTAGAGGAACTTTTTAGATTGAAGGACAAAACAAGGCAAACTCAGACTTTGATTTCTTCAGAGACGGAGAGTGCTGCTGAAGAGGCTGTACATGACAGGCCAAAATGAGGCAATTTGACGTAAGGTAACAAGCACCTAATTCAGCTCCATCAGTTCTGATGAATTCCATGCAGAGGGGAGTCGTGGAGCACAGGACTTTTCCTCCTCAGTTCCCAAGACATGTTGGTAATGCATTTAATAGCAATTTCACAAACAGTTTCTACTGTACAATTTATTTTTCTTCTTTCTCAGGAAAATAGTACTAATGTTTTGGAGAAAGTTTATTTATTCTAGTGAAGTGTTGTGACATTTATTGAGACCCATGCCCAGTAATGCCTGCTTGCTTCCCAGCTGTGAGTCACTGTGAAAATAAAGATTACTTTCACTGCCATCAACTCACACCCAAGCTAATTTTACAGCCTTGTCAAATAGCAGGAGAAATTACTAGTTATCACTGCTTAATCAGGCTCAGCTGACATGACAAGATGGGAACAGAAACATGGTGTGACTGAAGCTTGTTGCTGTAAATTGAATACTTTGACATGCTAAGACAATTACTATGTAAATTTCACTGGGAAGTGTTTTGTTCTGGTAGCTTATAGAGGTCTTGTCAGTACCTGGGGGCCCAATGGGTGTAGTTTCTTTTAATAAAGGGAAAGAAAAGGTCAGATCTGAAAAAGCAGCTTAGTTAAGAGAGCGAGAGCTGACAAAACGAGTCAGGGAAAAAAGGTTGAAAATCTCTTTGTTTTGCTTTAACTTTCTCTGGCGCTTCGTATAAGAGAAGAAAATTAGAGGTGGGCTACTTTTATGATCCAGAAACTGCAGTAGTAGACTGCTACCTTGTTTCCTAAATCCAGCTAAGGATTTTTGTGAGACACTTAACTTCTCCTGTGCTATTACCAGGGCAATTTTCAAGGTTGTTGATGTGTTTGGAAGGCACAGAGCCTGGTAACTGACCACAGCATTGCTCATGGTATCCCTTAAGGTGCATAAAACACTGTTGATATGTCTACAGGGTCAAGAAAATCGCTACTTTTATGAATCAGCTTTTGCTGTCAAGTGGCTGGAATAGTGCCAGCACTGCTCTCCTTTCTCATCATTTTAGAAGCCTATGTTCTTTCATTTTGTCTTGTACTGAGGCAGTATATTTCTGCATGTTTCTGTTAACTGTGAAGCTGTAAAGAGGGAAGATTTGGAAGTTCTGTATCTTTTTTTAAGTTCATGTGATGAGGATATTTTTATCCCCCCCCAAATATAAAGTTATCAGGGAAGCAAACAGAACTATTCTAATTCCTTGAAGTAAAAAAATTTATGGTTTTTTTTGCCCAGTATAGTAGGCTAACCTACAAAATTGTAATAGTAATAGAAATTGTAATAGTCTTAGGATTCTTAGTAGGTAGTAAGAAGCAGATGTAATTATAATTCCTTTTAACCACTTCTCTTTTTATGAATCTTTTCAGGTTGTATTTTAAAGCTGCCTGCACCAGATAGCTTCATGGTGTTTCTGAGACAGATTTTTTTCTTCCTCAGGCAGGTTAATATTTTAGGAATAGAGGAACCTCTTGCTATTTTCTTAACCTTCTAAAAGTCTCCCTGCAACTTTGAAGCCAACTCTAAAATTGTTTTGCTCAGAAACTTGGTTTTGATTCTTGTTTCAACCCCACAGAAGAATTCTGTATCTCAGAGGAAAATTAAGTCAATATTGAGTGTTTTAAAGTAAGTTAAAGGGTGTGACTGTGTGCTGTTTCTATGAATAAGCCTTGAGCTCCTGGAGCCAAGTACCCAGCTTCGAAACCAAATTGTAGGAGCAGCATGCAAAGTTAGTGAAAAGTTCTGTTTTATCAATTATATATATTTAATTTTTATATTTTGGCGGAGAGATTTGCTTTCATAAGTAGCCATTTTCTGGTGACTTTGTGGCAGGTGTGCATAATAAAGAGTATTGTGCATCTTTCTGAGTTCAGTTTTTCAAACCAGTAAAAAATTACAAAATTGAATCATACATATGATTAGTGCCTAATTATGTTTCTAATAGAAGGGAGAGAGGAGATTTTTTTGACAGCAATTGATTTTCAAAGCAGTAAGTATGACTTCACAATGTGGAAACAGCTTGTGGACTGGTAGACTGGGTTTATAAAAATCTCATCCAGAAGTCTCTGAGGGACTAATTTAATGATGCAGGGATATTCTTTGATAGGAAGTACCAGATCCTAAATTCTGAAATATCATGGAAAGAGAGGCTAAATTGATCAAGGATAGCAATATTTGAAAACATTCAGGGTTCATAACTTTTGATTCATTATAATATTGAAAATGACATTGTATCTGACTCATAAGTATATTCATCATTTGATGCCAGGTTTTGGTTGTTTGGTTTAGGTTTGTTTTTTTTTTTTTTTAATTGCATGAGTGTTGGCATTTATGTAATGTTTTTTGGCAAAGTCCACATTGCTAGTGTTATGTAATAATTCTATTACATAATTCTATTAATTCTAATAATAATATGTAATTGTGCAGTGGCAATGCATAATGCCCCTTGCATTTCCTCTTCTAAACTCCTGTTGTTCTAAATGGTAATGTCATAACCTCAGTAAGAAAATGCAGGTGTGAGCTACTTAACTAGCAGCATGACTGTTGCTTATCATTGTTATTTTCTTGCTAAGTATCTACCAAGACATTTCAGACATAACACAGAAGTTATTCTGAGACTTGAGACTTCAGCTTGAAGAAATCTATTATTTATGCCAAGAAATTTTCAATTTTTCAACCTTGGGTTCTGAACCTATTATTCAGTGTTGTTCCATGAATAAGTGCTAGTGTGCTGCACTAAAATATGCTATGTTTAAATGCAATAAAAGAGGCATCTTTAGGAAAGCTTATGTTGTACATTACGAGAGCCAATCTGAAATATTCTGTTAAGGTTGTGCAGAAAAGGCTTCTGCTGAGTAGGAGCCCTCTTCTAGTTTCAGTCATTGGGTTCTTCACCCTATAGAATAGTATTCTTGCCGTGAGTCCGGGATATATACTGTTGCTTCTTCATTCCCTTATCCTCTCCCAATTTGATTCATACATTTGGATACTGCCCTCTAGAAAAAAATGACTTTGCTTTTGAACGGGCTTAGTATCTTTGGTAGCAGCCGTTTATTTGTTTTGAAAAGAACAAACAAAAGGTGAGTAGTTACTTGACTGAACACTTTCTGAAGAATTCTACATTTATAAGTGTCTAGGATTAGTGCATGGTGTAAAAATACAAAAATTCAGATGATACACTTTCTTTAAGTTAAAAAACAGTTAACTTAGAGAACACAATGGACGTTCTTCTCCCAGTTTGTCTCTATAAAAGGACCAGCATGCTGTAGGATTATACTACAGAAGCAAATTATTTTGGTTTAATAGTTAACTTGCTGTATGGAATAATGAGCTTTTTCCCTTGTTTTATGTGGTCAGATGTGTCACTGTGGAGCTCAACAATAAGATGCATTCCCAGTCTCTAATAAGGAAAGTATTGCTAAAGGATTCCTTAAGATGAAGATGATCAATAGTGCAGGCAGCATAGTCCTAAACACTGAAGGCCACTGTCTTTTAAAGCTCTTAAGAGAAGAGCTGGCAAGTTATTTGCATATGATGAGACTGCATGGTGAAAGGACAAGAGAGGTAACATGCCCATACATTCCTGGATTCCAGTTCTGGCTGTGAAATGGGCAGGCTGTTTAAATTCACCAGCCTAGTCTGGCAGTCTGTAGAGTTAGGAGCAATCCCAGAGTCACCCTCTGGAGAAGACTGGAGGGCTGGGTCTATTCAGTTAGGATGAGCCACAGGATGTACAGGTGTTTGCTGTACACTGCATTGGATGCTGATGGTGGAGCTTTGCACATGCATGGAGATACAAGCATAGATGTGAGCTAAGCTGACTGATCAGGATTTCTTGGAATAATTTGTGGAAGACAGCATCAGACCTTCAGCACTTAAACCTCCAGTTCTGTAAATGATCACTTACCATCCACTAATGAGACTGCATTACTCCTGTGCTGAGCAAGGTAAGCTGAGGAAGACATAGAGTGAAGTTTCTGAGCAAAGTGAATGAGTGGCACCTCAAACACTAAACATTAAAAATACTGCTGGATACTTGGTTATCTGAAGAAACACAAGTATGGAGGTAAGGATAAATGTGAGGGAAATTGTAATGAAAACAGTGAAAGACTAGTCAAATAGTGTGCTTTTAGCATCCTTAAGTATTTATCCTTTTATCAGTATGGGAATGATGAGCATACATACATAGCCAGGGCTGATTACAGAAAACACTTTCATGGAAATTATAGTGATCAAAGCCAAAGTGAAAAATCAGTTCAGTGTACTAATTTCAGGTAGACTAATTTAGCTTTCTGCCCTCAATCCCAAAATTATAAAATATCATGGCAAGTTTTTCTTCTGAAACTTTGTGTGTGTTTAAACTAATATATCTCATTCAAACAAGCCTTTTTATAATATATTTAGAATGAGTTAACAGACTCAAATAACCTGTCTTCATCTTCATTTGCCATTTAAATCAGTCTTGTTAGTAGAGAGTTCTGATGTGTTATTTTTTAAAGTTAATCCAATTTGTAGTGCTGCTAAGGCAAAAACTAGTCCTGATAGAAACAAGCTAAAAATAACAAATAATACATTCCTATTAAAAGGACTTTGAAAGACCTAGTATTTGTATCCATTTTTCAATTCCCCACTGATTTTTTTAAATTTCTTAATCAAAATATGATGTGACACTAAAGCTCTACAGTAGTATATTTGCCTTAATCAGTTGAGCTATGATTTCATAATTAAGAGGAGAGCTTAAAATAATGTAGATTGATATCAGCTATCTTACAGTCTTTTCTACACTGAGTTACGTCTTGGAGCCAACCCCTTCTTCACTGGAACTGGCTGAACTGCCTATCTGTCCTTCTTAAATCTACTAACCTTTTTTGAGTATTGATTTTAGGTTTTATTTCCAGGCCTCTATGAGTTTTCTACTATTTCAAGCCTCAGTGAAAGTCAGTGTGCTCTTTGGACATTATTCTGCTATTCAAACTGCCTGAATGATGCTTACTGTCCATAAAGCCTACATTCACTTAGTGTGCAAGTAATTTGCAGTCTCTTTATGTGGAGGATGACAATTGGAGTTCATGTGTGCAAGTACTGTAATTTGCTAAATTGATGCAAGTTTGACTTAATTTTGCACTGAAATTCTTAGGGTCTGGAAAAAAAATTATTTTGCTCTGCAGTATTTTAAATATTTCTGTAGGTAGTCAGTTTCATCTAACATGTATATCATAATTTAGACAGTTTTACCTAATATATATGAGGTTTTGATAATCTTTTATACATAGCATTTTTCCTTTCTACATCAAACCTCGCTTTATTTTTATTTTTAGTAAATTTGGGTAAGATTGCATTCTTCAGGAAGTATTAAAGAATCTTGACTTGCAATTTCTCATTTCTTTGGAGCATCAAGAATTTCCCTTGTAAAGCAAGAAGCAATGTGTGTAGACTACTTCTATGTAGTCTTTTTGCAGCCAGAGTATTTGGTATCACTTCTAAAACTCAAGGATATAAGGAAACACGCTCATGGACTTGGAACAAATGGTGCATGCGTTATGTATGTTGAGTCTCATGAAAATATACTGCTTTATTCTGATCATACGTCCAGTGTCTCAGCTGTGGAGGACTGACTGCATCTTTGTTGCAGTTCCCGGGCCTTTCCTGAGCATTACACCTATTCATCAGGTCTGTCCTATCCCATCACAGCACAGAGCTAGCTGCCCTCTGCTACAGACAGTGTTGAATAGAACTTCAAATAAAGTGTATTTCATGTTATGCTTTTTAAAACCGTTATCTTCTGTTGCAGTTAGAGTCTCCTGTCATGAGAACAGGGAGCTAAAAATGAGCAGAATTCCACTTGCTGAAAAAAGGCAAGTAAAACACTACTATGAAACCTAGCAGAAAACGATGAAATTTAGGGTTTAATTTCTATGATTTTGAAATTTGGTCAGTTATTTGTTTTGTTTTGTTTTGTTTTAATAAAAGGCAGAAAAAGGATATTTCAGTGGTTTGTGGTTCTAAGCAGACGTCAGTTCACATATAGCCAGATACCTTTGCAATGGCAATCAAAAGTAAATGTAAATGAGGATTAAAGGTCAAAGTTGAATGATGGAGAAATGTTAAGAAAGTTTAAGATGCTTTCCTCTTCTAAGTTTGACTCTGTTTCAGATGAATCTGTTTAGTGGGAGGAATGGAATAGCTGTAAACTAAATCCATCAGTGTTTCTTCTCCTTCTCAATACTTTAGCATATGCAATTACTGTGCAACTGTCAATGAGAATATCCAAATCCAGTGACCTACCCCGTCCTTGCATGCATAAGGTTACAATATTACAATATTAACCATGCAAGTTTCAGTACAACTGCTTTCAAAAGATATGTTGGTATACTGGAGAGATGACTTTTTAAAAAAGAAATGGCGCTCTGATGTGTTTGGGTGCTTTGGATATTTTTTTTCCACTTACTCTTTAGAAGTTGTTAGCCTGACATATATGAGATTCTTTTCCTTGGGTTTGTTTTTGGTTTTGTATTTTTTTTTTTTTTTTGGCTTGGGATTTTATGGAGGTGGAAGCTGAAATAATATGTACTGGGAGCCAAAGATGCTGAAGGAAAAACTTTTGTTTTCAAAAATATTGTGAGAGTTCCATGTCTGTTAGTTGCATTTGTTCTAGTCCAGGAAGCATCACTGTGGACAAACAGCTGGCAACAGTAGGTGTTGGTTTTGGCAGGTGGCTTTCTTAATTGTCCAAGTGAAACAGCTACGTATTAATAATAGACTTCGTTTGTTCTACTTCTTCCTACAGATAAGAAAAAGAATTTCTACAAAATTCTTTTGCTGCAGTAGATTTTCTCACAAAACATTTCAGTATACATACTTAGGCTTTTCTGTCACTATATGATGAGCACTGTTTTCTCCAGAACTTCACATTATTGCAAAGCATCTGTCCTTTTTCCAATGTGCATATATGCTTTACCAGCAAGCTGCTTACTAGAACATGTCCACAGTGATTATTTCAGAAAATGGCTTGTCATTAAATTAATTCTTACTATGTTTTAGGAGGAAAAGTCTGAACTGCAAATTGAAATCTCTTTTTTTAAGTAAAGTATCTAAAAACTAGCTTCTTTATTTATAGTTACATAACAGTTAATATTTTGCAAATATGACTGCAGTAGCTATGAGATTTTATTGGTTTTTTGGAGCATTTCATCAGTGTGGTAGCTGTGTGGTATATTGATTTCTAAGTGACATTTATGAAGAGGAAATACAAACTAAACTGCAAATATATGTAAATCAAAATATATCCTATAGCAGTTTTTGATATGCGTAGTTATGCTTTCTGACAAGGAGCAAAAATACCTATACTTTTTTTTTTGAAACTTAGAATTTGCAGGGCTAAAATTTTAATTTTGTTTGTTTATTGCAAAGCTGACAGATTTCTGCTCTAGGGATACCTTTATCAGGATGTGACTTTCTTTAGAGGAATGAGAAATCTTTCAGTTACTTTGTCCCCAGAGGTGAAAATGCCAGGCTTTGTTAACAACAGAGAAATGTGTCCCTTTTTACTTTTTTTCAACAAAACATTAAAGATGCAATCCTATCAGTTTCAGTAATCTAAAAATTTGTCATAAAATATTTTTGGATATTAAGAGACACTGATTTGCATGGCCATTATTTATTTTTGAGCGTTATGGGTTTTTTTCTTTCTGAAATGTGTAAACAACTCCATATTGAAAACAGTGGGGTTAAGCACCGATATTCCTCAGCTGCTGTGCAATTAAGATGTTGAATGCACGGTGCTTTCCTTTCAAAGATGAAAGCTTGTTTACATTTTGTTGTTTATAAGACTGCATTTCCAGAATTGTGTGTTGTTTTATCTCTATACTTGATAGGAGCAGTCATTTTGGATCTGTAGATGTGAAGTTGGAGTTGTATGTGTGGATGTTGTTGTTTTTCATATTGTAAGCACATATCACCCAGGGTGATACTGAATTGTTTTCGGGTTTATCTCTTTGTAGACCAAACAATCATTTCAGATGAGTTTCATATTACACTTCTGAATTCTTTTTGATAAGAGGATTTGGTTTTGGGAAATGATGTTGCAGAAGATATGTCATCTGTCATACTGGAGGAAAAAGTATTCAGTGAAGGAAAATAATTCTAGCTAGTTAGATTTTTTTCACTCATTCCACCTAAATTTTATCATTGTTCTCATTTATTCACTGTTGTAAGCAATGTGTTTTAAATAATCCAGCTATTTTCACATTAAAGCGCTGTTTGATTACACTGTTCAATTTTATGCCAGAGACCGTGTCAGTTGAATGGCCCAAATGGATGAAAGGATATGCCAGCTCAGATTTTTAGTATGCTTACACAATTATTTTCTTGCCTCTGCAGCTGTAAGCACAAGGTGTACTTGGAAACACTACCAAACACCAGCATCATCATCCCGTTTCACAACGAAGGCTGGACTTCGCTCTTGCGCACGATCCACAGCATCATCAACCGCACTCCAGACAGCCTGATCGCAGAGATCATCCTGGTGGATGACTTCAGTGACAGAGGTAGGGCCCACCTGGTTCGGTTTGAACTTGAAATTTGTGGTGCTGTGAGGTCCAGAGGAAATTAGAGGGGGTGCAAAAGCAGCCTTGAAGTACTGTTTGATTGTTAGCAGGAATAAACATTTATCAGATGCTGCTGTTTTACTTGACATGAATACTGAATTTCATGTCAAAGGGAAGAGAGACTGTCAACTGTTAATTAGCCTTTGTTAATGTTGTATTTTGAATGTTATCTGAAGTTCTACAAATTTTAGTATTTCCTCACCTTTTCCTTACACTTCTCTTTTATTCTGAAAATATATTAACTTTGACTATTATGGATGCAACTCATTACTTTTTGATCCTGGAATTTTACTGAGCTAGGCATATTCACATACTAGTACAAAATAGCCATACAGAGAAATTAATGGAATGTGAAAAAAATTATTTGGACTAGTTGATTAAAACTTACATCATTTATATAAAGTAAAACTAAGAAAACTTACATCATTTAATTGTCTTGCACTACCATTACTTCTTGAATGCTGCACAAAAAAGGAATGCCTTGAGTTTCTTAGATGAATTTTTACAGTTCTAAAGGTAAAATTCCTCCATGATAAGGATATGGAACCAAGAAATTGTTTTTTGTTTTTTTTTTTCAAATTTCAGTTTATCCCTTAGAAATTTTAAAGAATTTAAAGGCATGAAGACCTTTGACTTTGGTGTTTCGTGGGGTGGGTTTTCTGTTTCTATTGAAACATCAGTTGCTGGTGTGTGTGTGAGCTGTGCTCTGAGTAGACTGAAAGCAAAAGAGAGGATAGTACCCATTGCTAATGTTTTACTTAAAACTTTTGTCTCAGCTAGGAGCTTAGAGAAGCAGATTTCTGACCTACTGTTTTAAGAAGCCTCGGGTGAGTGAAAGAAACATTAGTAGAGTGCTGCAGCAGTAGAACCAATTTCATAAGGTTTTTTTTTTTTAACTTGATATTTCAGGGTTTAGAAAGATAAATGCTGTGCACATCTATCTTGCCCTCTCATATCTACCAGTTTACTTGCAATGTGTCTTTTGATGAACTGTCTCTCGATCTGTAATGCAATTTAACTGAAACTGTGACGTGAGTACAATTCTGACTATTCTATGTTTATGAAATCTAGACCACAGATAAAAGTTTTTGTAATCAAGCCTGTAAAACAGCATGACCAGGCTGTTTCTACAGGCTAACAATTTTCCAGCAGTAAACAACTCATGAGGAAGTCTATAAGTTGGTTTTATGAGGTATCTGACAAGTAAAAAAGATTTTTTTCCCCTTTTTTTTTTCTTTTTGGCTGAAATAGCAGCTATTGAGGCCATGCTTGCTCAATATGGTAATACTGTAGCATTTTTTAATATGGAGATCATAATTGCTATTGTTGATGCATTTTAAAATATGTTAGTGTTTTGTAAAGCTTATCTACGTCCAGGTTATTAGAAAAATAACTAATGTCAGTAAACAGGCTCTTGTTCTTCCTAGCATGCTCTAGCTTGCTTTCTGCTGATTGCTGAAAGTAATATTATTGCTATAACACCATAAAAATCTCCATAGTCTTCTTAATTTCCAGCTATATAAAGCTATCTGACTTTCCACTGGAACATTTTCTGGCTGGAAGTGGTTCATATAGCATAGAAACGTTTAACAAAAGTGTTTAACATAAGCTGGAAAAGCTGAAAGAAATCTACAAATCAGACCTATATGAAGCTGGACCTAGAAATGTGGTACCAGTAAAATGATATACTTCTGTTTACTGGTGTTATTAAAATAAATTTCTGGAATGTGCTTGTCAATGGTTGCTAGTTTTGAACATATTTGGTACCTTACATTTTAAGAGAGGTATGACACAACAAAAATCTGCTGCAGTCTCTACTCTGAGTTCATTAACACTGAAGTCAGATGAATCGTTTTGGTATACCTGAATTCAGTTTAATTCTTGTATTTGTCATCCTCGAAACTTAACTGAGACTATATTGTATTTCTTGTGCTCTTTTTTCTCTTTTATGAGGTGGTCACATAGAGTCAAATAGAGTTGGATTATTTTATGTTAAGAAAATGCTGAGATACCCATCTCTGTCCTCTCCCAGTTCATGAAATAACCTGTTTTTAAGAAGTAGAAGATTGTTTTGCCCATTAGTTGCCTTTCTGAGGCTGAGAGGAGTAGAGCAGCATAAAAGATATTCAAGACCGATTAGGCAAAAAATTAAGTTTGTGTGTTCAGATGTTGAACAAAGTTGCAAACAAAGTTTACTGCTGTGTTGAGGCAGTATAGTGATTAGTGATAAACTCATATCCCTTTTCCTTTTTGTATAACTTCTTCGTGAAGCTGCACATGCCATGTAGCTGGCAAATGGCTATTATTTTGTGAAATCAGTTCTATGTTATTAAAGTGACATGTGTATGCTATTCTTGTTCCATAACTTCATATTATAGGGGAGAGTTTTCTGTTAGCAATCTAAACATCATGTGTGGATATCCAGAAGTGAGAATGAAGTGTTTCAATAACAATAGTATTTTAAAAGTAGTGATTAAATGACAAACACTTTTCTTTAAAGTATGCTATTAATCCCGCTGTTCCTTTTTACAAACATCTATGAAGTTAGGAAAAGTCAGTTCCTATTAGAAGCAGTAAATGAGAAAAAGGAGAAATTTGAAAGCTGCATTCAAGATGTAAAAAAAAAAAGGCTCCAGCATTTTTCCTTCTTTTTAACTAATGCAGATATAAATACTGAAATGCACTGAGAAAAAAAACTCTGATAACAAATTATGAAAATGTTTCTGTGAACAGCTAGATACCAGGAGTTTGCTGGCTTGTCTGCAGAAATA
This sequence comes from Cisticola juncidis, assembly GCA_013400215.1. Classification (NCBI taxonomy): domain Eukaryota; kingdom Metazoa; phylum Chordata; class Aves; order Passeriformes; family Cisticolidae; genus Cisticola; species Cisticola juncidis. Next base: position 282,240 of record VXBR01011467.1, read on the forward strand.
CTTGTGCACTTTCACTTTATGCATATGCACTCCTCTGGCTTTTATGATCAAACCCAAAATCTTTAGATAGTTCATGCATAATATGCAGCAGAAATTATGACATTTCAATGTTATAAAACTAAAAGGACAGCTGCACATCTTTAAATATCAATATAATGCAGACTAAAGGCTGGGTATCATGAAGGAGGTAAGCAAATGTTATGAAACTTGAAAGTGCAATATTTGGTTTTGAACAGACTTAATATAAAAGACTACATGAATATTAGAAGTTATCTGTGGCAGAAGAAAATGTAGACTTAAATATAGGTACACATTTGCAAGATATCTTTATTCATGTACGTTATAGAGAGTGTTTCTATTTAAAAATGATGAAACAACAGGTAGGAGAACAATATCTGATTAAGGGGATCTCCATTTCAACAAAAATAACAGCTTTGATGTATATTGTAAACACAAATGGCTGAATGATGGTGTACTGGTGAAATGAAAAGGGAACTGAATCTAGAGTTTGTAGGTGCTTCAATAAATGTAAAATAAATATATTGTCACTTAAGAAGCACTGTAAGAGAGGGAAATAATAGGCTTCTTCTTAGTTTGCCTTAGAAAGCTATGAGTACAATAAGGGTACCTTTTAACAGTGTACATAGTTTTACATACTAACGCATGAAAAGTGTTTTGATTTTTTGATGGATTTGGGGCTGCGAAACCTATTTCACATACACCATGAAATACATAATATTCATATAATTCGAACTTGAAGCTAAAGATCTATCAGTTTCGGTGTAACCTGCCATGGAAAATAAACCTTTATATTGGAGACACCAGCACACCTCTGTGTCATGATCTGCTGTGGCTTTGTGTCCAGCTCTAGTTTTGTGATCCTGGTTTCTGGGAAAATGAGCCTTGTGGAAATCAGCTCTTTTTTCTGGGAAGGTTTTGAGATTTGTGTGAAGATTGTTTTAGATGGAAGGGTAGAGAGGATTGGTTTGCAGGTTTGACTTTCAAGATTGGGTGTTTCTTGGCATTGTTTGCTCTGAAGTCAGTCTGTCAGCAGACAGATCTCTGAAAAAGGGGCAAGAAGCAGATTATGGGCAACAGTTTTAAAAGAAAGGGCAAAATGAAAAAGAAAACAAGTTTTTATTGGTTCAGTTATGGAACAGCTTACAATTACAGAGGAATACTAAAAATTCTATTTAATGTTTTAAAACACTGGGGAAGCATAGATTTGCATAATTCATTACTTAAACAATTCATGTAGGTTGCCAACACATGATAGATTTCTACATCAGCTTTTACTTATTTTTGTGTTTTAATTAATTTATTAGCATAGTCACACCTGTAGACTGTTACTAACACAGTATATGCCCATGAATGTAAACTTTATTTACCCAGTTTTGCATTTTGACTTTACCCCGTAGTTCTTGAACTAAGTACAGCACCTCTTGTAAGAAAAAATAAACAATGCCAACAGTAAATTTATTAGCAATAATAATTATTTGGCAGTATTTTAGTTTGGAAAAAAAGAATTTGAAAACCTAGTAGCTAGCAGCTGCTTCTTCAACTAGTTCCTGTCACTAGCAATGAACTATTTTTTTGGTAGAAAATGGCAAACTAGGAAATTTTTCTTTGTGTTGATGAGCCAGTCTGTTTTCATTTGGCTATTATGTTCTCCTGTTTCTGTCCTCTTGCTTAGGTCTGTTTTCTGCATCATTCATTTGAGAGTATCATGGTGTCCTCTATCAGGTACCACGTGGTTTTTGTCAGACCTCTGAACAGCCCAGATTAATAATATGGAAGTCAGTGTGCAGAAGTCACCTGTGACTACTTCATCAGAGCTGTAGCTGGTCAGTGAACTTCAGTGCCAGTAATGTGCTTTTTTTCTGTGAACGTGGAAGATGACCTGATGTATGACTGGGATTTTTTTAAACTGCAGTTCTGTAAACTACATTGGTCACATTATACAATAAGGGTAGAGTAAGGGAAGAGAGTTTGTGCTAAAAGCAAAGCAACTCTATCAGACTATCGCAATCGCACTTGTTTCCACTGAAGGAATACATGCTGTTGCATGAAGTGTAAATTCCTTGTATTTTGTTTGTAGACAGTTCATGTAACATGAAATTCAAATGTATGGATGCTTGGCTTTCATAGCTAGATGTAACTTTCTGAGGAAATGAAAGTGAAAGTTATATTGTATGAATGAGTGTCTTGTCATAGGAAAGCTCTGCTGTTGACAGAAAGTCTCAGTATGATGAAAGCTCATGTCTCCAAAAATTGCAAAGTTAGGCATAGCTCATGTAAGACATTATTTGTGAGAAAGAAAGGGTGAATCTACATATGAATCTGTTAAGTTTGTAGACAAATAGTTTTATCTGAAACACACAGCCTTACTTGCTGGGAAGCTTGTTACAGTCAAGTAATCATACATAGGTAAAGAGAGATATTTTCTTCTTACTAAACAATTTGTAGTGGCTTTGCCCTTAATTAATGCAGCATCCTGGAACCCAGAGTAATCCCAGCAACTTCAGTTGCACTGTTTATTTCACTGATAGCATAAGCAAAAGTGGAGCAGAGTTTAATACAGCAAAGTTTTCAAGTAATGTTGACCTTTATATTAACATACTACTGTGTCATGGGTACTGCATCCGAACAAGAAAATCTTAACTTTTAACCCTATATGAAAGGTCAGTTTCATATTTTAAAGCAACTCAAAAAGAAGGAAAAGGCCAAAAAGAAAATGAAATAAATTCAGTTTCAAGTTGTCTATATTGACTAGAGATCTAACTAAATGCTGGATTTCCATTTTTATACTTGTGATACTGAGCTATAAAAGGCCTCTTTCATTTCCTCTACAATACATTCAGTTACTTGAATTTCATGAATCTTTGACTTGCTTCTGGTCAAAATGCTATCCCTGAAAAAGTACAGCTTAAAAGTTATCTGTGCATAGGTTGGAATAAATTGATTTGAATCTATAACACCAAGTTTTCTGTTCTTCACTCTACGTTGTCAGTTTTGATAATTTAACATTATAAATTCTATTGTGGAATTCTTCTTCTGAAATTACAGAGTACAAGATTTTATCTTCAGCTCCTTGATGTGCCTTGCAATAGAGGTTTCATTATTGAAGGCATTTTGATTTGACAGAATGACTTTATCAGTTGTAAAAGAAAAGGTTGGCCTGAGTTTGGTGAGGGTCCAGCTCAGAAAAATAATGGTCATTTTGAAGGCAACTGCAGCTCATCTCACAATGTATTTCATTTGCTGGAGTAAAAATATTGTCACGTTATGAGAAAGTGAGAGGTGGGAAGAAGTTACACTTTACCTAGACAGAATTGGGCATGTGTTTGCATTGGGGTAAATTTACGAGTATCTCCAACGTCCCAGTGAATGCTGCCCACACTCAGGGAACTCAAATACAACTTGGCTGTAAAAATGAAAACTCCAGTGATGAAATATTAATATGAAAAAATTCTTACTTTTCACATAGTTGATTAAATTGGTTATAATGGATAAGTAATTTCACTTTTGAGTACATGTGGAGTCAGAACACAAAGTTTTTGTTTCCACAAACTCTGTATTGGTCTGTCTATGTTTAGTTATCCACCCTAAAAAATGCTTGCTGGGTGTGCATCATGCCTGCACACTGCATCCCTTTTGTGTGTGAACATGTGAGGAATTCTTGAGATCGGAACCAATGAGCAGCCTGTGCTTAGGAATTATGGCAGAAATTACATTATTTAAAAATTCCTCACATGGAATACTCAAGTTTTATCGTGTAAACAGGAAGGAAATTTCTAACTTTGCATAAATATAGGTTTCTGAATTGGCTTTTCTCTGAAACATGAGCTGTTTACTTTCCACTTGAAAAAGCATTATTACATTGCAGTTTATAGACTTAACAATTTGACAAGAGACTTGAACAATTAGCTCACAATTATCTTCTTCAGCTTCAGTTAATGAACTGTGGAAAAGATGCACATTCCTTTCGGAAAAATTTGAAAAGATGTTGTTTTTCCACATTTCCCTGCATTTCTTGTCTAAGGTTCTTCTTAACTTTTTATTTCTTCTCATAAGCTTTAAGAATTTTTTCATCTTATTTGCATTAGGCCACTCTTAACTAGTACTCCAAACGTATTACTTCCACAACTTCACTGAGTAGTGTAACGGAAACGTTAACTGATTTTTACATCTTCAAATGATATATCCCCTGAATAGTCACAATTAAAACCTGCAAACGGGTGATGTAGGGTGGAAGCTGAAGTCTGTTGCTTTGGGCATCTTGCAAACATTGCATCTGATCAAATCCAAACTTTCTTTTCTGGGTGGTGCTTTGTTATTAGGAATCAGGAGAGCAGGCCTGAAATCTTATAAAAGTAATGTTTTTCATAAGCAAATCAACTAGGTTTTGCTGTAGTATCAAGAGAAAGGATTCTTGCCCAGTATTAGTTGTCTGTTATTTAGAAAATTTCCTTTAATTTAAAAATTAAGTTTATTCATGATCCTTTACATACGTAAGTGTTGTTTCAGTGTTGAATAACTCATTATCTTCATATTGTACACAGAAAGAGATAGAAACATTCAGTTTTCAAAGTTCATTTCAGTTTTACTTCATTTTGCTGTACTATAAATGTGTTTTGTTTTGTCCTTTTTTCATGTTTGCAAATCATGAGCGAGTCTGAAACCTGCTAGTATTCCAAATATATTTTCAATAACATAGGAGAAATTGTTTTCCTGTTTATTCACTGGTACTGAGCTTCACATAAAGTAAGAGGGGAAGAAGAATATGGGTGGTATAAGGAAAGCTGTGAAATGATCAAAGCAGGAAATTATGATTGTCACTTGTAAGAGAGTTTAAAACCCAGAATTCTGGTACTGAAACAGTGTGTTTTACTAAAGATCTGTAAAAATCCTTGCAGTCAGATATGAGGTATAAATAGTTTCTAATAATTTCCCTGGGAGATGGTGGGGTGAATATTGATTTGGTTGCTAACTAAATGCCTTCTTGTTATTTATTTCCCCAAATTACATGCCTTTGTCTTTTTTAGACTGATTCTTATATGTTGGATTGCTAGTAAGTGTTTAGTTTACAGATCTTAACACATCCTAAAGAAAAATAAAAATCCTATAATGAGGTTAGGAGACGGATGACTTCAAAGCTTTATACATGAAGAGCAAAGGTTTATCCTGCCCTATGATTTTTGCTAACCCTGACAAAATCAGACATTTTTTAAGAGCTCTGATAATATATCTGACCTTGGCTTCACTGATGGAGTAAAAGAGTTAATAACTTCCATCCAAGTTCTCGTATATTCTATTTCTGTGAAAACAAATGAATAAACAACAAAAAAAGCCTACAGAATATTTTGTTAGAATATAAAGAGCTGAAATTCATCTATATTAATTTAACCTTGATGCTTTTCTTTTGAGATAATCCAGTACATAATTTGACAGCATTTGTTTCTGATGATTCCTTCCTGGATAATGGCAAGCAATTCTCCCATCATTTTGATTTATTTTATTTATTTATTCAGAATAAATGGAGACCCTGTTGCCAAAAGCATCTATTTGTCTAGTGTTGTATATATTTATGCAGATTTTTGTTTTGTGCAGTCAAAAATCAAAAATGCATGTTTGTTCATTGCCCTGTGCATCTTCAGTGTCTCACAGGAAGCATTTGTGACATATGGAATTGTCTAGTTACAAATCTTCTTGTACAAAAATGCAATCATAATTTTGATTAACTTGAAAAGAAATGTTTTTGCTCTCAGAAATCGCTATCCAGACGTTCAGTCAACTTTGGGGGCTTTTCTGTGTGTGCTGATTTCCCAGACTGAGCTCATGCTCAGACAGATGGGCAATTTTATGAAGCTTACAAATGGCTGAAAGCTTTAACGTCTCTGTCATGCGCAGTTTATTTTTTAAATGCTACTGATTTGTCAAAAAAAGCATTAATAACTTATATTGTGCAATTATAAAGGTTTTATTTTAGTAGGACTGGGTCAAATCATGTTTTCTAAATTAGAATGAGTTCCATATGCAGTGGAAAATTTCAGTGAAGAAGAATGACAGAAGCAAAGTATGATTTGCTACATGCAGTGAGCTTTTTAGCATTCTCCTCTGCCTTCTCTAGTTACAGGTATAAACTCATTTTATTTGGGGTGGTGAGTTTTTTCCCCCTTTTTATCCAGTTGTATGTTTATGCATTATTGAGAGCAAGTACACACTTTGCAGCTTTGCAGGGCTGTTGCATAATTGAGACACCCAGCACACAGAGGCAAACAAATACATTGATCCCATTTATGGTCAGTGACTTAGCAACCTTTGTTCACCTGCTGTAGGAACCCTCAAATCTGCTCTCTTCACAAATTTGAGAAAATGGGCGTTGGTATAGATGGAGAAGTGTTTCATGAAAGCAAAATGCACTACACAATATGGAAAATCCTAATGGTTTGGAACTGGTGATTGCTGGCGATTTTGCTTTTATACAGTATAGAAAGCCCTTCTAATCCCACTGGTAAAATGCCCTGCAAACATGTGCATGGCATTCAGGAATGGAGGCGTTCCAGTCTGTGCTGACTTCTGGCTTTCAAAGCTGAGTGTGGCTGTTGTCAGAGCAGGGGGGGTGGGGGGCGGTTGGTAAGATTTCAGTTTTGTTAGTTTGGGTTTTTAAAGATAAGTAATTTAATTACTCCTACTGTTACATCAGGATATTCTTCTACAATATCTTCTTTCTTTATTTGTTTTACTAGGGACCTAATAGTTCTTTAATAGGTAGAAATCTCTCAACAAATATTGAAGATATTTCTGCCTAAGGTCTCTTACTCCCCTTCATTTGAGGGGCAACTTACTGAATTTAGAAAACAGAATTGACGTTCTTTGTAAAAAGTACTGTTAATGCACATCTGTCAAAATAGCAAGCCTACTGCTTTAGATTTAGCAGGATAAACATGAATTAACTGTCTCACTCCATTCCTGCCTCATTTAATCACAAAAGAGACACAGATTAATTGGTCTTTATTTGTGGTACCCTGTTTCTAGTCAATAAGGAAATCCACTCATGTTTGTAAATATTCTAACTTCATAAAGTTTCTTTTTTAAATTGTTCTACATTTCTAGTGGAAAGAGATGATGCCTTAAAACATATTTCATGTATAACTGATTCATTATGAGAATTCAAAAAAAGAAATTAAATTTTACTCCCATAGTCTTGCATAAATCAGTTCCTTGGTGTGAAGATAGAAATGTGCTACGTACAAGCAAATGTAATATGTTTGAAATCAGTATCCTTTAACACTACAAAGCAATGCAGAACGGATGTTAGTCTTGTCCTTGAGAGGTTTACCTATTGCAGTTTTTAAATGTAGAAAGCAATGGCAGATTATGCTAATGAATGGAAAAAATGAAAACAATCCCTACTACATTTGAGGCTAAAACTATTGCAGTTCTTGACAGTGTTTGAAAACACTAGCTGAAATGCTTCCTTCTTATCTGCAGACCTCATTCTTGTGTTTTTGTATTGGCAGTTTGATATTAATGATGAGAAACAGGCTTTGGGCTACAAACTGTGATAATACATGAGCATGGCATTGAAGTGTACAATGCGCCAAGCTACATGCGTCTGGTCAGTGTGTTAATTACAGGACCTTACATACACTTTTTAAACCTAGTTCCTGGTTGTGTGGTTTCTTTTCTTTGAAGGAAAGTCAGTTAGTGAGTGACACTCTGTGTGCCAGCTGTGAATGTAAGGGTGTGAAATTTAAAATATGTTGATGGTGCCAATTAATACTGGAGCCCTTTCTTTTCATGCATACTCCTGAAGCAGAGGTGATTAAATTGTGAATGAAATTGATGATTATTACTTCTGAACTGAACTGATTATTTGATTATTTCTGTAGAGTCTTGTAAGTGTTGCTAGTTCTGGTAATTTAACTGACTTTGAGCTTCAGCAAGAACTGTGAGCTAATTCCTTTTTTTCTTATGTCCCATGTTCATTTTAGTTTTTTAAAATGCTGTCTATTTCAACTTGATTTCCTTCATGGCGTGGACACGGAGCTAAGCTGTACTTAGCAAATGCCATATTTTTTAAAATGCTATGCCTTGATTGTGAATGAAATAATGGTTATAAAAATTCAATTGAAAGCAAATTTCCTTTATTTCAGTTGGTAGAGTTTGGGAACCTTCAGAGAATTCTGAAATTCTGGAAAGTGTATGCAATAATTTAATGGTAAACTATTCTAGCATTCTTGTTGGTTATGGTCATCTTCATTTTTACACGGAATCACTTCCATTTTGTTGTGCTGTAGTGGGCTTTGTTTGTCCTTGGGTATTTTTAGAGTTCATGTAATAGGAGGGATGTCCTTGTCCTAGTATAAATCAATTATGTTGGCAGAACAAGATCTGTGATTAAGTTGTTTGTGTATTTTTTAGACTGTCCAAGGAAGATGGCATATACTGAGCTGAAGTTTAGCAACATGCTTTTGGTTATAAAAAAATATGAAATCTGTCATGTGCCCAGGAACAGTTGCCCCCTCAACAAGCCCACCTATTCCCCACCTCAAATATCTGCGTTCCATACCATGAAATATTTGAAAAGGTATGGCACAGTCATTTCACTTTCTGTTCATTCCCAAAAAAATTTTTCTTTAGGCAGATGATATTTTATTTCAGGATAGAGTCACCTATTCCAAGATATTGGCTGCTTCAAAGTAGATTTTCCATGATGTGAAAGATGTAACTTGCGTAGCACTCCTGTATTGCTGAAGCAGCAGCCTGAGCTGTGAGGCAGGTTGGGGTACAATGATTTAACTGCACACCATTTGATATAAAATAATTTTCAACTCTAAGGTGTCAGTCTAACTTATGTTGCTATTATAAGTTTTACTGCAGATACATGCGTGGGTTTTTGGTAATGCATCCTTGCAATGTTTCTGTGAAGCTGCTTAAATGCATAAGCATTCTTGTTGTTAAAAGATAAGTACAGAAGATGTAGAATCCTGTAAGCAGAGTTACATTCTGGTTTGTATACAAGAGAGAAATATTGAAGAAAAACCAGAGTTTTTCTGATCCTGTTCTCACTCTCCTCCTTCAGGCTGTGTTCTTAACATCACGATTTTCTCAATTCTTTTGGATTTTTGTCCAAACACAGTGTCCCTGAAGCTGTAAACCCCTTCACAGCTGTGGAGTGTGATACCAGATCCCAGGGAACCTGAATGTTTCCAGGTTTCAGTAATTGAGAAAACAGAAGAGGGTTGATGGTGAAGTTATTCTGGGAAAAATGTCTGTTGATGGGATCTTGATCAGTACAATGTGCAGGGAGCTGAGGGACAAGAATGAGAGTTTGTTTTGCAGGAAACACAGAGGGGGATCATAGCAGAAAAGGATGATTGACAGAAAGAATTGATACCAGAAACATAATTCTGATACATGTTTTAAACTTTGGGGTGCATTTGCTTCTCGAGTTTTATCTTGCTGCGTAAGGTTGTGTTTTAAGATGAATAAGCAGTGTTTTACTTAATTTCTCACTGTAGAATCAGATGGCTGGAATATCTCAGAACAGCTTTCCAGTACCTAAAGGGAGCCTACAGGAGAGCTGGAGAGGGATCTCTTACCTCGACAGGTAGTGATAGGACAGAGGAGGGTGGCTTTAATTTGAAAGAGGGCAGGGTTAGATGCTCTATTGGGAAGAAAGTCCTTCTGTGATGGTGATGAGGCACTGGAACATATTGTCCAAAAGCTATGAATGCCCCATTTCTGGAAGTTTTGAAGGACAAGTTGGATGGGGTTTAGAGCAGCCTGCTCTAGTGGAAGGTGCACCTGCCAATGGTAGGAGGGTTGGAACTGAATGGTCGTTAAGGTCCCTTCCAGCACAAACTGTTCTATTATTATTTAAGTAGCAATCACAGATCTAAAAGCAAATTCCCAACTGCTCTAATGGTAAAAGCAGTTTTAGTGAGTTTATTTATATACAAATACAGTGTTAAACTAGAGTTCTTCTTGTCTGCCTTAGAGAGCTGGACAGACCTTTGGATTGATCCAGTTATCCTGGTTTCTAATTACTATGTGAGGTATACGTGTTGTTGATACAATATTTCTAACATATTGTTAGAAATACATACATACTGAGTGGGAAGGGAATTACTTCAGTATTAGATATGAATGTAAACCATATAGTAACTTTAGTATTCCCAGTCAGAGACATATTTCAGAAAAAAGAAGTCCAGAATTTTGAGCAATGTTGGTTGTCTGACAGTAGCAGGCTTAGTTATTTAATTGACTGTTTAATTCAAACTATTTTGTGGAAAGTGTTATATAATGCTTTTGAATCATTCTTGCCATAAAAAGATTCTTATTGAATGTTCAAATCCAACTTTGTGATTTGTAGTCAGGCATATGTGCTATTTGTCTCTGTTGCTTTTAGATCTATTACACAAGGAAACCAGTAATATTAGGGTTTTTTGACATTTTTCTGGAATTCAACTACTCTTTTTTTAGTCTGTCAATGTATAAAATAAGACATTTAACATGTGTGTTTTTTGAGAGAATTAATTGTTCTAAAATTGCTAAAATGAGAATGCCTCTCCTGTGGCATGCCAGTTCTCTCCTTTAAATTAGTTACAGAAATGCACTTTGTGAAGAAACACATTAAGGCTTTGAGCAACACAATTCACAGAATCACCAAATGGGATAGGACTACAGTGGGTCGTCTGGTCCAGCCTCCCTGCTCAAGCAGGGTCATCCCAGAGCACATTCACAGGATTGTGTCCAGACAGCTCTTAAATATTTCCAGTGAGGAAGACTCCACAACCTCTCCGGACAATCTGTTCCAGTGCTTGGTCACCCACACAGTAAAGCTTCTCTTCCTCAAGTTCAGCTGGAACTTCCTGTGCATCAGCTTCTGCCCATTGCCTCTGTCCCATTGTTTGGAACCACTGAGCAGAGCCTGGCTCCATCCTCTTGGCACCCTCGCATCAGACAGACATTGATGAGGTAGGTGGACCCTCAGGTGTCCCTTCTTGAGGCTGAAAAGGCCCAACTCTCTCAGCACTTGCTTTTCTCCACCTTCATGAGAAACATTACTGAAGAATAATGAATCAGGCATTTGGTGTTCTCTTTCATATTTCTATTTGGGTTTGAGTGGCAAGATTTTGGTCGTGGGAGTGGCTCCAGGAGTATCTGCTGGAAGAAGCTGCCAGAATTTTCCCCCCTATTCAACAGAGCTGATGCCAGTTGGCTCCCAGTTGGACATGCCGCTGGCCAAGGCCTAGCCCATCGGTTTTGGTGGTAGCACCGCTGGGATTAGCAGATTTAAGTAACTGCAGGAGCAATTTCAGCCAGGGAAAAGACAAGTGAGAATATGTGAGAGACACATTTATGCAGACATCAAGGTCAGGGGAGAAGGAAGGGCGGGAGGTGCTCCAGATGCCAGGGCTGAGATTCCCTTGAAGCCCATTGTGCAGGTCATGGTGAGGCAGCTGTTCCTCTGCAGCCCATGGGGGAGCAGAGATGTACCAAAAGGAGGCCCACCATAAGGCAGGGGAATGGCAAAGGGTGCTGTAACAGAGTGGGAAGCACGGTCCTAGGAGGACCCATGGAGAGAGGAACTCACACTGGGGTAGGTTTTCTGGCAGGACTTGAGATGCTGGAGGGGACCCACACTGGTGCAGTCTGTCCCTGAAGAACTGGATCCCATGGAAGGCACCCATGCTAGAGCAGTTTCTGAAAAACTGAAGTCTATGAGAAGGACTTAGGTTGGGGAAGTTGGTAGAGAAGTGTCTCCCATGGGAGGGACCCCACAGTGGAATGGGGGAACAGTGTAAGAAGTTCTCCCCATGAGCAGGATGGAGTGAGTGGCTGAGCCAGAGCTAATCGTGCAGCCTCCATTCCCTGTCTCCCTGTGCTGCTTAGGGGGAGGGGGCAGAGAAAATCAGGACTGAAGTTGAATTTGGGAAGGGAGGAGTGGGGAGAAGGTATTCTAATTTTTTGTTTTATTTTCTCATTATCCCACTGTGGTTTGCTTGGTAATAAATCAAGCTAATTTCTTCAAATTGAGTGAGTTTTGTTCATGGAGGTGTTGGCGAGTGATTTCTCCTGGTTCTTACCTTGACCCATGAGCTTTTCATTGTATTTTGTCTGCCCTTTTCAGCTGTGGAGGGAAGTGACAGAGAGGCTTTGATGGGCACCAGGGGTCAACCTGTGGCGGTGTATGTTTTTGAATTTATTGTTATATGTAAAATTCAGTTTTCTGTAATAAGTTTGGTTTTATGTACCCCCACCGTCACCTGATTAATATTCCTTTGTTCCTCTCCTTCTCCCTCACAAGAGGTATTTTTAGGTTTGTCAGTTAATTGTCAATCATTTTTCCCGCCTTCAGTTTCCCCCTCCCAGTTCTCTATGACTGGTCCAAAGTGCCTTCCTCCTCCCCTATTCGCCTCGGAGATTGTATTCCATTGGCTAGAGGCAGCCAACCCCACCCCTTTCTCCTCCCCTTTTGTCTCCCTTAAAACACTGTGTCAGAGCAGAGTCTGGGTCCAGTCCTGGGCTCAGAGTCGTGTTAATAAACCTTCTCTGTGGCATCCTCACTGGATCCTCCTTTCTTTTCCTCTGCCCAGCCGCACCAACATCTCCTCGAACCCTTTTAGGGTCACAGAGCCCACAGGAGTCGGTCCTGCTCACGTCACTGCAGGCTGACCCCCGACTGCGCCTTGCCTCCGTGCCTGGGCTAGTCTGGGGCAAAAGCCAGTGGCTTTGAGAGGCACTGTAACATCAACCCACTGTAGTTTAAATGGAACTGAGTTGCTTCAGGACTAAGGTCATTATCTCTGACGAGGAGTTTCACCGTTTGCCATGTGTCGCAAAAGCAGTGCTTGCCTGGCTGGCACCCAGAAGTAGCCTAGCACAGTGACTGCAGAAGGAAATGGAGTAATGCAATTCATAACAAGGACCTGGATGTCTGATTTTTTCTTCTTTGTGTAAGACTCAGAAAATGCAGGGGCTAATTAAAATACATAGATTAAGCCATAAGAAATCAAAAAGATGCAAAGTGGCTCATTTCTGGGTCTCTGAGGAAGCAGCTCTGGGATAATACGAAATGCTATTCTTCGCTGTTTTTCTGCTTGGCTTTAGGGGACTAGAAGTTGTCAAGGAGAATTGAAGTGGAGTGATTGATGTGTTAAGGTATAAAGTCAGTGATGTAATCTTTGTCCCAGAAGGCGTGTTGTTCCGTGGTATATTGCCTGTTTTACTTAAAGGCTTAGAGTAGATTGATTATGTATGAGCAAGAGTAAACTAGAGGAATTAGCCAAGAGAGTATAGTATTCATCTAGACAGTTTCCTTCTTAAATTGAACAAAAAATCTGTGCAAGTGATGATAGTGAAAAGCAAATAACCTTAGGGTGAAACATAAGTAAGGAATTTATTGTGTGGAAACAAGAAGAAATGAACTGTCTTTGTAATCATGGGAATAGGAATGTGTGTTTCCAGCTGTATATAGATTATCTAATGCTTGTCTTTTTTCTGTTGGGCAACTTGTAGCAGACACTCTTGGATAAGATGGCCTCTAGAAAAAAAGCATCAAGATCGTATTGTTACTTTCATGTTGTGTATTTTACCATTTTAATTCTAATTTCATAATTTATATGGATTATATCCTGGATATATTCAAAGGCATCTAATGGAGCATCAGAATTTTCATCCTGTGTTCGAGTTCATACGGCTGGCTGGCTGTTGGGAGCTAAAAAAAGAAAAAGAAAAACTTAGTATTTGAAGAAAAAAATAGAGAATAATGTATCTTATTGATTCCTCTGTTGATTGAATTGTTTCTTTCTGTTTATATCAGTGGGCTTCTGTTAGAAAAAGCTTAATAATTTTATGCTGAAAGCTAGTGAATAATGGCACTTTTGATAAGTTGTATTTGCTATCTGATCATTATAGCTAAGCACTGTGGCTTCTGCTGGTTTAGGAATGATGGAATTGAGCAAAATGTGAAATAAAAGAAAAAAAGTAAATTTAATTGATTTCTGAGGAACAGATTTAGAAGTTCTCCCTTTTCTGTTGAGCAATCTGGTATAAGAAAATTATTTTTAATTGGGTTGTGTCTTAGAGGGAGAGAGGATTTTTATACCTTAATCCTGTTTCCAGCTTTTTTAATTGTCTCTAAGATTTGGCTTCTTTTTCTTCTCTTGACATTGGACATCTGTGAGCTTGTTTAACTCCAAAGTCATTCTTGTCTGTGTGGTGTTTTTGATACCATGCAGTAAATTTGCCAGTGTAATAAACTAACTTTATTTTGTCTGTTTCCAAATCATTTTTCAACCAGGAAGCCAAAAGTATCTTTTCTAATTGAGCAGAATGAACCTAGCTTCCTTAAAATTCCTGTTGATTTATGTGAAAGTCTCATACCAAAGAAAGCATCTCATTCACTAGTTCACTCAGAAGTACCTCTAGCCAGCTGGAATGCTAACCCAGCAGATAAGATTATGCATTTGAGAAGCTTCATGCCAAGTGAGTATCTCTGCTGTTGGTATCCAGTGATATTCCACAGGTACAGAACATCCTACATTAACATTTTATTGTTAACATAATATGAGCTGGGAAAAGAGATTTGCTGTGGGAACATTCTCAGGTGAGCCTCAAGATTTGCATATATTTATGCTTGTTTTGTGCTTTAAACCTGTACAGGGTTCCCTGGTGCTCTGATTGGATCTCTTGCCTTGCCAGCAGATTATCACACAGCAATTGAATACATTCAGTTTGTGGTGTCTCAAAGCACGTGTTAACCACTCCGATGTTTGAACAGCAAGACAAATCTTTGTTGGCTGTGGGATGCAAGGAAAGCAAGGCGTGTGTGAAGTGTGGTATACTCTAGTGGTACTACACAAACAAGGAATAACGAGCAAAGTTTAAGTTGATTTTGCACGATTTATTGTAGCAGCTTAGTGTCTTCCCCTTACGCTTGTATTCTATTACTATTGAATACCTGAATAACTGTCTTAGGAATGCAGCTCTTAGGTGAATGACCCAGTATTCCTCTGTTCCCTATGTTTTACTGGCCACTGCAATTTTATCTACTCTTTAAGCTCTGTTCTGTGGATATTGCCAGCCTTTGGAGAAGTATTTTGGGTGGGCATGCCTCAGGTAAGTCACTTCAGGAACTGAGCCAGAACATACATTTTTCTTAAGCCTACACTGAGCACAATTAAGGCGTTTAGGGATATTTTCCCTGCAGTTTGTAATACCTTGTAGGTCATAGTACTGCTGTTACAGTAGCTACATAAGTCCCATGCTTTGGAAAATGTTAACAGTATAAATGCTTTTATACTGATAAAACTGCCTGTGCTGAAGGGAAACAATCTTCTAAATGGGTTTCCTTAGCTGTTTAATGCTGCATAAACACTGGGGTGAATCAATAGAAGGTCAACAATCCTAACATGAAGTGGAAGGTCAGCAGCTTTGTAGAGCAAGTTGCTTCCCTAACTTGGCTGCCCTTATTGGCATTATATTAGTGATTTATTTCAGATTATGTCTAGCCTCAGCATAAAATTTAGGCTTGAAAGGAATTGGATAAACCATTAAAATAGTAGACTATGACTGAAGAGTTAAAATGGTAAAGTTACTTTGGTCACAGAACTGTAGTTGAGCACCTACTTTGGTTTTAATAGAATTATTCAACTGCTTAATCTTTCCGTAAATTGAAGGGGGCTACCAAGACTGACACTCCAGAACACATTGACAATACTGGTCAGTGTACCAGTATTGCATCATAGCAATCAGTAGCATCATAGTAAATCAGATTATAAAGAAAGAAAGTAAATAAGAGGACTTCTATTTGGTGCACTTGATTGTTAAACTCAGTCATAACTTTTTCAATGTTTTCTTGCTATGGAAATCCCTTTAATTCTTGTTTGGTTTTTTTTCTAAAATGCTATGCATTGCAGCTGGAATGTAAAATGCATATGGTGGAGATTAACAGGAGGGAGTTATCTGTGCTAGGAAAAAGGGAACCAGTTATTCAGAATGCTCTCCTAGTTCCCAAGTGAAGACTTCACCATAGGCCCTGCTCACTTCTCCCTTCTTGCCAGCAGTTTCCCAGTTTTGTTTCTTGATGCTGACAAGTCAGTCTGGGACTGTCTTGTGGTGTGATGGACTGTACTATTTTTAGTATCGGGCACAAATTGTTCCCAGGGTGACAATAAATTATTTGGGTGTTTTCAGTGTCCCTAATTGCTGCTTTTGCAGCCTTTCCTCAGTATTGTCAGGGGTGATTTAAGCTTGACTGTATGTTTGACTGAAGCAAGAAAGTGAAAAAGTAAAGGAGAAAAAGGCATAAAGAATTCTTGACATTGCTTAACTTTCATCTCAGACCATTACGGTTACGTAAAACACCTTCTTAAATTTTAAAGCACATACTTTTATAGCAATTAATTATATTTATTGGATGACATGGTATATTTTATATTCATATTGTATTGTAATTTTCATATTATACTGTAATTTGTAATGTACTGCTCTTCTGAACACTGAGCAAAAAACTATACAGCATCTACCAGACTTCTAAGATGCAGATCAAGTATAATTTCTGCATTAAATGTGGTCACATGGCTGCAGTATGCTGCTGTGGTATTGAGCAACTCATTTGCCTTGGGAGGCCAGTGTTGGTTTTAGCTGTTCAGACAGACTTGTTTTGCCTTCCTTTCTTGAAAGTTATATTCTTTGTGCAGTTTCTTCTAAAGCTTTACCCTTTTATCTAAGAATATCCTCATTTTGGTTTGGATTGTTTGTTTTTAATTTAATCTGTAATGGTGTTACAATGGTGCATGTGGAAATGGAGTGCTAGGGCTTCTGACCCAGTTAGAGGAGCAGAAAGTAGTTTTTTGAATAAAATACAGGTTTTGTTCCTTTCTGTTCCTTAACCGCAGCTTCACTAATGCTAGAGATTGAGGCAGTCTTCAACTTGTATGTGTTTTCATAGGTGTTGTGACAACTAAGCAGGGTATGTAGGCAAAATTACAAAGGATAATTTTAGCAGAAATCTGTATTCAGCAGTTATATGGGCACTGTTGTCTTGCCTATCCTCTAACTTAGTTAAGCCTAATCGCTCATGTATCTCAGAATTGATTCTTATTCTAGTCATTAACTCAAATTTTAACGTTTCTAAAGAAATTATCTACTGAAAGGTAGAGCATAGCATCTGTATCCATCTTCAATTTTTTGAGACATTTTGTGTTCTTGGTGTAGTTCTTAACTGCCCATTAATAACAGCAGCAAAATTCTCTCAGTTCTTTCAGAAAATGCAGAAGTTAGGACACAAGGAATTTTTTTTAAACATACCCTTAAACTATTACTAAGATTACATTTTTAATATTTCTTAAAAATGTTTTTAGATGCACTCAGGTAGCTAGAAAGTGAACAGATGCATATCCTGCAGCAGCAAGGTAAAATAAAAGAAAGAAATGCCAATGGCCCCTTTAGGGCTGAGTTTCTTCAGTTATCATTTTATCCTGTCATATGATTTTGCAGCCAGCTGCAGGCTCTCTGAAGCAAGAACTATTTTGAGATGTGTTTCTGTGTATGTCTAGTATGGTTTCTGTGTCCACTGATGCATCTAGGAATTACTACAAAGCACATTGCAAATAAAAAGAAATAGATTGCCTTGTAAATAATAATTATTAATTGTGTCTTTTTAAGCTAGCTAGTACCTCCGACATCAAACAATACCTCAGTCTGAATGAAGATTGGCATTATGTGAGGCAGGTATGCTTTATCTCTTTGTGAATTATTTATTTCCTTTCTCATTTTGTTTAACAGGTGGTACCTTGTTGGAGATGCTCATAGTTTGCTATAGAAGTAGCCTGCAAAATTTTCTAACACTATGTTTTCCTAAAACTATGGTATTCCAAGTAGAAAATGATCACTTAAAGCAGTAAACTGTTCCTGTTTCATGCGTGGGTTCCTAAAGTTTCCTTCTAGAGCATGAAAGTCTACGTGTAGGCCATCAGTCTCAGTACTTCTTGAAGCACTTTTGTTAGAATTGGATCATGGTTTGGAAAATTCGTGTAATATTCGCCATTCAGCTATGTACAGACATTAATTCCTGGACTCCCTAAATCAGTGAGTTTTACTCATTTTATCTTGTCATTTCTTAGGATAAATAGTCATGACCCAGGCAACCAAATTTATTCCAGTTATGGAATATAAGTCAAACTTACTTTTTGGAGGTGAAAATCAGCAGTGTATATCAAAGCATCATGCCACCTCCCTCCCTAGTTAGCAGTTTTGTTTGCACTGTGAAGATGACAACCAAAAGTGCTAATGGAAATTACTTTCTTTGTGATATGAAACTAGGAGAGAATTACTTTATTTCTGACATGAAATTGTGAGAGATAAAGAGTGGAAACATAATATCACATTGGTGATATTTTGCAAGAGACCTCGGAGAAACTTCTGTATTTTCTGCTCGAAAAGTAAAAGCAGCTTAAACCTTCTTAAACCTTTCCTTTTTTACCCAAAAAGGATAAAACAGGCAGCTCTTCCCAAAACTAAACAACGGAAAAAAAAAAAAAAAGCTAGGAAATGAAGTTATAGCTTAGTATCCCTTTTTCCCTTTTATTTGATAAAGAATACAATACAAAATAAAAACAGAAGTTTAACACGTGTGTTTTTTTCTACTACTTTTACATCTGTCCTTGCATAGACAGCATTTTCATGATAAATACACAATATACACACATTATTTATATTATATAGCGCTCTTAGGTCTGTAGCATTTTTCTCAGCCTTTTGTGTGTCCCTAGGTCCACTTAGAAGTTTGTTTCTACTTGACCTCATATTTATTGAGACATAAACCAAATCTGTGGGCAGCAAGTTGTTCTCTTTTAACAGTTATGTTAGGATTGCATAGATTCTTTTAACTGTTTTTATTTTTGATTGTGAAAGTAGCAATATCTTTATCGGCATTCATAGTATTTTTATTTGTGTAATTTATATATGTCTTAGTGTATATTAAAGAAGTTTATTATCTCTCGTTAATTGATTTTAAAGTACTTTATCATCCCTGCTAATCTGCGTGCATTAGATTCTAGTGAAAAGCAAAATAAACAACCCCTTTGTCCTACACACTCCCCTTGTAATTTATCTTTTGTAAATTTTCAATATGCAAATTTATCGTCTGGCAGGTCTGGTTGGAATGCCTAAACATAGCTGAATGTTTTCCACTGTGGATATGCTGATGTATTTCTGGCTTAATTAACAAAGCTGCTTGCAAAAGTCTCTAGACTGTACTTCTACAGAACAATTTTTGTAGCACATTGCTTGTATGAAATGCTTAGGATCTTTTAAAGACAAGTCAGAAACTCAGTATTATTACAGATGGATTTTAAAGGAAGCATATTTTTACAAAGGTATTCTTTTTCATACTGGGTTTTTAAAGGGTTCTGAAATGTTAGCTTCTTGCCTGAGGAATGTTGCACCAGCTTCTTGTAGTGAAGTGAATTTATCAACAGCTGTTATATTTGTGACAAGTGCACAAAATGACAAGTGCAGATACAGATTTTTTTAGTCATATAAATCATCTAGTGAAGAAATATTAGTATCTTTAAAATGACCTAGAATCAAATGTCTAAATGCTCATGGGATGAAAAGGAGAGAGATTTTCTCAATGGTGTAATAGTCACCAGCCAGTGTAAAATTAACAGTGTAAGCTTTTATTGTCATCATGAGCATCATTATTCTTTCTGAATTTTGTAAAATATTTGTCACTCCAAAAGTGGTATTCTTAGCAAACTCTGAAGATCAGCTGTTCCATATATTTTGTACTCATATGAACAGTATACTAAGAACTTGAATTTTGCTCAAAACAGGTTGTCACAAACATCAGACATTAAATGCAAATTAACAAATTAAAACAATTGGTGACTTCACTTTTCCGCATGCTTATATCCTTTACCGTACAACATAATGATAAATGAGGCTCTCTTCAATGCTAGATGCAGTTTTTAATTTGACTTTGTGATTATCTAATTACTTATTATTTTGAAAATAATAAAACCAAGAGTACTAACCAGTTTTATAGGTAACAGCAAGTATTATTGCTTTCAGAATATTTTTCATTTATTCTGAAGTAATTGGAAAACCAAAAAAATCCTATGCTTCCCCATTTTGAGTATCCATAGAAAATAAGCAATTTTCATACAGCTTCTTGTTCTTTTTTTTTTTTTGTCTTGAGGTGAATGGATACCATTGGCCAAAAATAAGTAATTTATCATTAAAGTGTTACTGGATATCTGGGGCTCAGTTAGTTCTTAATTCTGGTGGAATATAGGTGTTACTGTCAGAGTAATGCTCTGCATCCCCTTTCCACAAGACTGATAATATATTCTTCAAGAGAGTAGAATAGGTAAAAAAAAGGAATGATGTTTAAATTAAATACTTGTTCAACAAACGTGTGACTTTTTGAGGCTGAAGTACTAATTTCTTTATTTTTCGAACGTAGTCCTTTTCCTTCTAGAAATTTGTGTCATTATTTTGAACAATGCTTTGTAGCACTGAGTTCTGTTTTTTTAAATGCATATGGTGTAAAACAAGTTCCTATTTAGTTCAGTTGGTTTTGCTTTCCTACTTGCCAGTTCTCCCAAGATGAGAATCAGTGAACCAAAGCAGGATTATACCTCTACCTTTTGTCTGTCATTTGTGATTTCACACATAAGGCTTGCCTTCAGTCTTCAGTCATCTCTGGTCTACACTGAAGAGTGTTGGTCTGCTTACCATTCCTATCCTTCCTTGTTTCAGAAATACTTATTTCTAAAATCTTTTTTTCCTTTTTCTGTTTTTATCTGTCTTATATCTTGGGTGGCAGTAGAGAAAGTCTTGTAGGTACTGCTAAGGATTTAGGCACGCAACAGATTTGAGTGGATTTATATGTTCTTTGCATTCTTATTTTAATTCCTAGTGAACATTAAGACGTTCTTTACACTGAGATGTCTGTTTATATCTATTGTCAATATTTTTTCTGTATAGTAGTTTTCAGCTCAGTCTGACGCATTTGAAGTTAGACTTTCCTTTCCCATGTGACTTATTTTATTGATCTACATTGAAATCCATCTGCCAACTTTTTACTAGGCTTTTTGTCATCAAAAGGATTGTGATTTCACTATTAAGTCCTTTCTGAATCATATATGTTTGAATTGAAAAGCAGTGGAATTTGTTGAATTCATGCTGTCTTTGCTCTGATGTAAAAACTAGCATTTGCCTATCGATCTTGTAATTAGGCGATAATCCTTTCATTAAAGGAATTTTCCCTCCCTGACATTTCAGTTGCTTTCTATTTTTATGTTTGGTAAAAACAACATACAGATTCTGTAATGTGATATATTATCCACATGTGCATTGATTCTGTTTTTTGTTCCATTTGCTGTCAGTTTTCTGGATACTGGTGTCAGACTTTAGGAGCTGTAGTTTCCCAGATCCTGCAAACATGCTCTTTTGAAATACTGAGGCTATATTTGCTATCTATTTTTTTTCTAGTGTTCAAATGCTGATTGATAGTTGTGGGCTGGAGTTGCAATTCAGCCAATTTCATATTAGTGTTCCCTTAAATTCATGTAGGGTGGCCTCTGCTTCTGACATTATGATACTGATTGTATTATGACTGTTTTATAGCTTCTTCTATTAGTGATCAATTTTGAGACAGATCTTCCATCATATCTGTTTTAAGTGGGAGTTATAATGTGAAAATTACCACAAATTTTTTTACAAGGGATGCTGATGCACTGAACATGCAAAGATTTCTGCTCTTTTCTTGTCTGATTGGTTTTATACAGTAGCCTTACTTTTTTAGGCAAGCTTCCCTCTTCAGAAGAGAATTTATTATTAGGCACATATACTTTTGAGGGCTGTTCCACAACTTTTTTTTTTTTTTTNATTTTTTTTTTTTTTTTTTTTTTTTTTTTTTGTGAGGCAGGACACTTGATTATCTAGTCATGAGGATTTTTTGAATAGTTTAGATTTGACTTAGAATATAACCATATTTTAAATAGGCTTTGGTGCCTTGCTGTTTGACCAGGTGAACTTTTCATTGTCTCTTTTTTTAAATTGTTGTGCATTTATGCTTGGAGACAAGTGTAGATCGTTTCAAACAATGCAAAGACTGTTAAACCCAAAAATCTCTCAGTGCTTCAGGGGTGCTTTTTATCCTTTCAGATACTCCTCTTAACATTCTCTTACTGAACTTTTTGTAGTGATGTAATTCTTATTTGTCTGTCTTACTGAAATCTTACACAAAAATATAGAATATAGGAAGCCACATAGTTGAGAGACTCAAATATCAGTCCATATTTACTGTCTGCCAAACCCCCAGCCCAAAGAAAAAAACCCCAAAACAGAAAAAAAAAAGTCCAACAAAATTATAAATATATATATCTATCTAGAAGACACTCACCAAGCCAACAAAACAAAAAGAAACCCATCAGCATGATAAAGGGTTTTGCTGCACAGTTGGATGCAAGACTGACAAATACTGAGAGGATTTGGAACTATCCAGTTACACTGATGAATGTCGTACTGTGGCCTTTTCTTTAATATTAATGAAAAACAAATGCTTGAGTAACGCTTAACAGCTTAAATCATTGTTGGTCAATATAATTTGGTTTGTGATTGTTTTTTTCAATTAGGATCCTTATCCATATGGACTGTAAATATTAAGCTACTTGACATCTCTTCTGGCGAGCCAACACAATTCCATATCCCCATAGAATGTGATAGCCATGCCATGTAAAGGAAGGTAGCTGGTAGAGGTTTGCCAAAACAAAGTGGAAAAGTCGATTATCCCTCATTGCTGCAGTGAATATATCAAGCTGGCTCATAATAGCAAATATTGGACTTGTTATGGGGTTTGCCTCCTTAGTGTCTGTCAATATAGTATCTTCCAGACATTCCAATTTGTAGCTGATCCATTAGAGTCCTGTAATATAACTAATTACACCAGACTTTTCTTCCTAAGCATGCTGTCTTCAGGGGTTTCTTCCATACATTATCATCTGTCTGCTTTTCTAATGTTTGTTGGATGGTTTTGCTTCTTCATGTTAGTGTGTCTTATAAGCAAGTGAATGTAAACCAAGCACTACATTTTCCTGTATCCTATTACAGCTTAGCCCCAAGTGATCACGGTATGAAAGAACCATTATTGATTAACCACTCAATTTAGGAGTTTTTATGACATTTAAACAGTTGAATTTGTACTGAAACAGTAGAATGTGCCCTCTATTGCTTTTACTCATCCAAGAGATTGACATGAAGTCATGTACCTAGAAAGGAGGCATTTCTAAAATGTTTTATGAAATGTAAGAATGTATGAAATGTAAAAATTATGGTTACTTTTATTGATGATGTGCAAAAACAAAGACATAGTTTTCCCTACACCTTTTGATCTGAATAGGCTTAAGTCTTCTGTGCTGACTGCAGAATAAATCACAGTGAAGCAAAGGGCGACCCCCTTGACTATATCCTCATGGCAATTTTAAGTGATTTTTATATGTATCATTAGGTGTTACCAACATGGAAGCTTAAGCTTATGGAGGGTTTGAAGCATATCAATCTTGGTTCCTTTTTTAATTGCAAAGAATTTTGACTATTACGCAGCTGATCTTGCAAATTCAAAAGCATTCAGTACTTTAATTATGCTTACTTTATTTAAGTGCTAAAGGCCACAGCAGGCCTGCAATTGCTAGCATGCTAACAGCATATAATACAGCCAATTGCAAACAGCAGTCTAATTTGTTGATTTCAACTGAGGTGTAATTATATTGCTTCATTTGCTGAGCAAATCATATGAGAGCTTCTCTAAATCAGCCTGATTGTGTAATGAAGAGCTAATTACAAACAGCAGTGTTCTTGCAGTAAATTTATGGTGACTGCTAATGCCAGGTTGGCACCACTTTGACAATGGCTCATTAGTACATTTACAAAAGCAACAGTGGAATTCTGCCCAAAGCACAGCAACTGTTCCCTATTTCAGGAGATGAGAGTGATTAACTCTCTCCCTTCCATTGTTACTACTTCAAAGAACAAACAAAAGCACCACAAAGCACAAAGGCACCATACCGCTGTCACTCCTTCTTGAAAGGAATTATATAGCACTTCTAGAAAAGTCCACCATTAGACAGAATGACTTGGAAAGAATTTTTCCTAGCATTAAAGACATTCAGACTTGGAAAATGTTATTTGGCTAGAGCCTGTGCATCAGTGACAGGTGGAGGCCTGATTTGTGCTTTTGCAGTTCCTCTTCTTCCCTTGTTTGTACTTTTGCTCCATGAAGTCAAGGATTGTCTCAGTAATCGCAAGACTGAAAGAAAAATTATGTGGGAGAATTATTTTTCTGTTAGCCCTGAGATTAATGATTTATTAAATAAATAAAGATTTTTAGATTTCTTCAATTTAATATTTTTTCTGTTTAAGTTATAATTAGTTGTGGCCTGATACATCTTCATTTATTTAATCCTAAATTATGTTTACAGTCAGATCAACCAACTCAAGTGGAAAGATGACCCAGTCACTGTAAAAATTCACAGTACAGTATAACTTCTCTAGTCCTTCTGAAGTTTCCATTCATCTTTTGGTTTTTATTAATTTCTTTGAATTCCATGAAGCATACATTCTTATAGGTACTTTCAAGCAATTGGAATAATTTATTTCTGTATTAGATGTGTGTAATTGCCTGTTCGATTTTAAGCCTGACACCCACAGTAGATTGAATGCTGTTTTACACAAAGGCTTCTAATCTATTAAATGGTGCACTGGGACTGATTTCCTATGAAATGGTCTGAATTACTTTTACTCTTGGCAGAATAGCACAGAATAAATTTCTTCCTCTATATCTCCATCTGGCTTCATTCTCCTGTAACACAGAAAAATGAAGTTGTGGCCTCTTTTTATTTCTTCTCTAATTGTTTAGTTTATAGATGACCCTTAATGGTTTGACCACCCCAAACACAGAAATATGGGTTCATTAGATCAACAGCAATGGATTTGAGTTTATAGGAAGCAGGCTTCCTTGAAAATTATTTCCTGTTTAAGTCCAAAATAGTGACAGGGTTTTTTCCTCCACAAGCACCAAAGTGGCTCTTTGCTCTGATGCCTTTGAGTTTTGGCTGGTGTTGAAACCTGTATGTAACATGAAGACAGTCCAGACTAAATTTCTAGATCAACATCTTTTGGTCAGTACTGAATTTGTGGAGAAATTATAACAAACCTTATAGGAATAATACGCTAGTCACTGGTAGTTATTGATATGGGCATGCATATTTTGAAATTCCAGGAAGGAAATTAATGCATGAAAATTTCATCTAACTGTACATTTACTAGACATGGGGAACACTTTGTAAATGCCAGATTTCTTTGAAATGGTGGTTTGCCTCAGTCTTGTGAAGTGTATATTCTCAGTGAGATATTACAGACACTCTTTTTTGACACCATATTCTAACATGAAAATCTGTTTCACTAACCAGATCTTCTGCTCCAAGCTAATATATTAATAGATATTAGTAAGAATATAAAAGGAACCATATTTTTATTTTTCATGAGACATAGCCAAAATTTTGCAGTGGAGAATAAAAGTTAGTTTGTATTCCTTAGTTGTTTGTTCTCTAGAAAATAGGGGAGGGGAAGGGAAGGTCAGAAAGATTTGTCAAAAATATTTTCCACAATTGTTTTCCCACTTTTCAGACTAGTATACAAAATAATTTTTGTATATTAGAACAGAAACAAAAGAAAACAGAGCCCTGTCATACTGGGGGAAGTTTGCTTTTTGGATGAAGACTGGTCTGTAACATAGAGGTGGCTTCCACTTTTCTGCTTTTTAATTTGCAGGCTAGTCTCCTTATCCACAGTTTCAAAGAGCACGTATTTGTCTGCTTCTTCCCTTGATCTTCCTAAACAAGATTTGTGTTAGAGACCTTTCATAAATTATTCTCTTACTTTGATTTCCCATTAATATGAATTTTAAAGTTAAGTTCAAAACAAATTATTCCTTTGAGTAGAGTAGGAGAATGGAACAGAAGAGCAAACTACTTCAAAATGGGCTGGTGGCTGACGAATCTGCATGAATTTTTGTCTAGTTTCTCGTAAAGGAAAAGTGTCATCATTTGTTCCCTCTGGTATTCGCATTTATCACTTTTTCTTATTGTGTTATATGAATTCTAGATCATATTTCCTCTCAGAAAAGAATCTTGGAGTTTTCTGGTTTTGGAAAATTAAAAGGACAGATACCTCTCTATGATGCTCTTTTTTTTAACTCCCTTAGGTTTTTATTGGTTTTCTTTTTTTGGTTTTTGTTGGTTTTCTTTTGTTTGTTTTTTAAGCAAAACAAAAACACAACAAAACCAAACTCAAACCACAAAAACCCATAAACAAAAAAAAAATCACATCCCCACCCCACAAAAAAAAAAGTTTGTTGCCTATATAAATTTAGTAAAAACTGGTTTGAGTTAGAGCAAATGTAAAACAAATTCAAATGCAAGCCTGTAGCTTCAAGAACCATATGAAAAATTACTAAATAGGATGAGGTGGCATTATATAGGAAAAAACCAGAAAATGCTTCCAGGATGAAATTCTCATGTGAACCAGCTCAGTTAAATGTGATCTTGCAGAAGGTAGGGCAAAAATATTGTTGAGATTCAGAATTATTACTATGGTACTCTAGTTTCCATAAGCTTTATCTGTACCATATAGTTTCATATTATTTGCTATTTTATATTGCTTCCTTTAAAAGTCTTACTTTTTATACTTATGATACCCTCCTGAATGTACTTCACAAACATGGTCTCTACGGTTTGGTTTGCTACTGAAGGAAAAATGGAGTGGTATCACAGGGTTAATTAATTATTTGGCCCAGAGAGCAGGATTCATTTATTCCAAAGTCATGGTGACTTAGTTCACTGGAGATGATGAACAGATGTAAGCTGCAGAATTATTTGTACATATTTCTGGGGCAGCTGTAGCATTTAAAAAGTACTGATGTAGATTGTGGATAATTGCAGATTTTCTTTTGGGAATGCTGGTACTATTTTTTTGTTGTTGTTGTAGCATTTCACAAATTCAGTTATGTCTGATGTTTGCCATCAGGGAATTAATTTTTGTTTGCTTGTTTCTTGAAACAACATGAGAAATGTTTTCCAAGAGTTTTTGAAGTGTATCTGAGACATAAGTAGAAGATACGACTTCTACTCTGATTATAGAAGTTATTACATTTGGATATGGTTTGCTTGTGGACATAAATGTATCCACAGATGATGCATGCGTTTGTAGGACACATATTCTAGACTGAATTTATTTCCAGCTGTCTTTATAACAATTAAGTAGCTATCTTGCTTAGTGATTTCATTTAAACAGTGATTTTCACTTGAGAAGTGTCTCATTTTGGTTAACAGTTTGCTAATCATTCTGACTGAAGTCATCTTGCACTCACGATCCTTTTGTGGTACTGTTTGGTTTGAGGTCTCCTGAAGCCACCTGTGTTACCTACATGTTTTCGAGTCTATGTCTGGCTTTTAATTGCACATTTGATAACTGATGTATTAAAGGATAAGGATTAACATTTTATTTCAGTTTATTGCTTCATTAAGCACACTTAATTTTATCCAAATAATCCCATTTACACTTAGTTCATGCTACTAGTGTCCTGTTTCAATAGTACTTATTGCTATTCCATATTGTTAGCTGAATCAGTTTTCTGGGAATTCTTAATAAAATAGCAGTCTCAGATCAGTGCATCTGAATTGAGGCAAATATTTTGTAGCAGTGTATTACACTTGTGCAGCAGTTGTCCTGAAGTCTTTTAGAATCACATTTTAAACAGCTCCTGAAGGGGTAGAGGACAGCTGTTAACTGAGGTCATAGTGCAGATTAAGGACAAGAGGAGAAAGTTCCAACAGTTGTGTTAAAGCAAACATTATTTTAGCATGCAGTACTGGCTCTTCAACATCAGCCCAATTCAGCCAGTGCTGAAGTTTTAGTAATTATCTGAAAACCCTTAGAATAAGTGATGTAACATAATGACTTCACCCTTAAAAGATTGACTCATTTACCTGTTTCATTCACCAAAACCTGTACTGGTTTCCCTTTAAGGAGAGGAAATTTCACTTTATTTGAGAAGCTGCTTTACTTTGAGACTTTTTTGTGGTATTGCAGATATGTTATTAGCACTTTGGTGTTACTGAGGTACTAAAAAAAGCACTGAAGTACTAATAGCTTGTCACTCAGTGGAAGTTGCCGTCTTCAAAAGAAACTGTGACTGGAGTTTGCTCTACATGCCCTCCTCCTGCACAGATACTGGCAATGGCCTGACAAGTGTCTGTTTCTTATCCTCATTTCTTTGAAAGTGCCCATATATTTTCTCTGCCTAGAACTCTTTAGATGAATGTTAAGAATAATTGGAAATGTTACAATGTTCATGCAAATTCTTGGAAGAGAAAGTTATTTATAATTGTGCCACTATCTGGTCGAAAATGATGGAAACGTACAACATGAAGGCTTTTCTTTTGCCTAGAATCTAAGAAGGTTTTTTTCTTGCTAATGTAAAAAAAAGGAGGTTTTGAGATTACTTCAGATTGAAGGTTTTAAGTATAAAAATAATATATCAACTGCATAGAGCAAGCCTGTGAGTTTTGATATCCTCATAGTCATTTACAGTTGGGTTTTCTGTTGTGGGGGTTTTTTTTGTCTTTTTTTTTTTCCTATGAAATGTGTATTGTAGTTGTATTAAAGCTTTCTTCTCGTTCCAGAAATAGTAATGAATCACTCACATCAAAATCTCAGCTGAAAACCATCACTGAAATGAGCAGCTGAGAACAATCTGAAAGTGTCTAATTTGCACAAAATTTAGGAAACTTAGGATTTCATAGTAAGTGAAAACTAGTACTCATAAAGAGAAAAAAGGAGAAACAAGAGAAAAATTTGTTCTTCATTATGAGTTTGTGTTTCAGCTGCAAAGAAATGAATTCTCCAAGGAAATCTGATATTTATAAGCAGAATTCAAGTAGGGACCAGAAACTCCCACTTGTCTGTAATGTCACATTCAAGTTTTTGTGGTGTTATCCCTGGAGCAGAAAGGTATTGTGTTACCAGTATCATAAGGATAGATTTTGGGCCAGAGGGGCCCAGAACTTTTTGGATGAGCTGTTGGTTCACCCTTTAGGAAGTAAAACTGAAAATTACATACTAGTGAAAGGGAACAGATAAGCATTAAAAAAAAAAAAAAATTAGAGCTGCCAGTGAGACATTCTGTACATGAATTTCACAAAGGTTTAAAAATAATATAGCCAGAGTGGTGGCATGTAAATATGTTGCTTTTTTGAAATATGAATAAAAATTATGTAGTTATGTCCACAGATCATATATATCAGATTGTTCTCTTAATGTCTGAGAGGAGAAAAAAGGTAGTTGATGTCAAACTGTAATTTTCTCGTGGAATATGTGAATTGCTGTTGAAATTATGGTATACATGTAGGAAAATATCAGCTAGAAGATGCTGGTTTGCAGCTTATCAATTGTATGATCGTTTATTATAGGATTTGTATCAAGGACTTGTGACTGATATGACAAACAGTACAATGGGTTTCAAGTGTTACATATAGGATACTCTTTAGTTGCAATTCCATGTTGTTCAATATCTGATGCAGTTTTGCTGTTACAGTGTTTTCAATGCTGACTCCGGAGCATAAATGCTAAAACATATCTAAACTTCAATAAGAAACTGAATCATATAAAATCTATTTTGAGCATGCTTTTTGTGTATTTTCTAGTAAGTTGGTTTACGGATTTTTTTTTTTTTTTAATTTGCTTGATTTATCTTTTTAAAAGCATCTTAAACTATAATTTTGGGGGAACTGTAAGCTCTGGGAAAACTATGAGCTTGCATCATTACAGATTTAAAGCTTATTATTTTTGATTTTAATTATTTCAATGAACCCGTTACCAAACAGAAATTTCTTGTCTAAGTTAATTGGCCCATTGCTATTAGGAAGTCATACACTGGAGTCTTGATTAGTTCACAAATACTGCAAGAACATACTGAGGGAAGAAACAGATCAGTAGCAACCTTTCAGAACATTGTTGATGTTAGTTTGGTGGCCTAATTACAAATAATAAATGGTATCTCTAGCCATGCAGAGCTACCTCATTTCTTAATTACACAGAGGTTGCTGTCAAATGTTCTAAAATTCAGTATTTTAAAATAGTTGTCCTCCAGTATCTTCAGTCGTTCACTATAACCTTGAAGTCTGATTTTATACCACCATGTCTTAGTTTTTCATCAAACAACAGCAGAATCAGATCATGGGCAAAATACTTTTTCTGGCAAACATCAATTCAACAGGAATTTAATACAGTACTACCAAAATATTATTTTAAAGAAGATAATATGTACACACTGCTGAAATGGAAATCAATTTTCTGTTTTTCTCTTGTTGACAGTGGTGTTGGTCAAAGAGATCCCAGGACTGGTTTGCATATGCACGCCCCTTTTGTGGTGTGTTTGTAATACTCATCTTCATCACAGTGCACTTCGAACTACTGGTGAGAAGTACTGCCCTGGGGAGGCCAGCATTACTTCAATTCTACAGGCTGGGACTGGAGGCACAGTCACAGTTCGTCTGAGATTGCTAAATATCAGCAACAGGAGAAAGAATGGAAGCCCGATTGTCTTAGTTCTTGAAACTTACAAAAAAAATCCAGGCCTGTTTTACAAATTGCATTGTTTTGAATTCTTTCATGACAAATTTCTGGCTTGAAAGTCTTGGTATCTCATTCTACAGCACAGGCAATCTCTTCCTACAAATAATAGACCTTCCTGTCTACCTTTTCTTTCTTCTGACACAGTATTACGTNAAAAAAAAAGGTTAAAATTTTTAATGTAATGTTTTACCATTAGTGAACATAATTAATTATTTTCTTTAGTGTTAGAATTAAGTTGGGCTTTATATTCAGATGAATTCAAATGCTACCTTATTTTAATGTAGAGTATGTTAGGCAAGATGTTTTTCCACTTGGCCAGTCCTACTCAGTGCCTGTCATCGTGCATCTCTGTTCATTGGAACTTTAGGAAATTCCCATTTAAAAATCTAAGGAAAAAAAAATTCTGCCAACAGACTTCATTTGGCAAGCAATTGCTGGAAACATGTAAAGTTTCAATTCTTTGCAGCATCCAACTTGGGTGCAAGTCAGCTGGAGAGAGACAAATTTTTGTATCTAGAATAGGAGATAAACAGTACGTGGTGTCAGTATCATGTGTTTCCCAGACTCACCATAGATTGCATTACATCTTAGGAAATATCATTCAATTTTTTTCTTACCTGTACAGTAGTATAGTATTTACTTTTGAAGCCCTTGGAGGGAAAGTGAGCAGTCGGCAGAAAATTCTCAAGGCATTTGAATTCATGTTCTTTCCTTGTAGGTCACTCTAACAAGTATTCCTTTACCTGTCTGCAAAATTTGGTTTCACACTTTGAAGGTTAATTTAGCTCACGGCAGAATTATAATGGCACATAACTTAAATGTGACAACACGTGAATATTCTCATACAAGAAACCTTGCCCTTGGCTCTCAGGTTTCGGAAGCTACATGATATTTTAGTGGTGAATACTTAGAGCCATCTGTGAAGATGGCATGTAGCCCATTTCTAATAGGTGCCAAATAAACATGTTCTTAGATGGCAATCTTGTGCAATACTGCAAATGCTCTCTCAGCTACAGAAAGGTCATGCATTGTGACAGCTTTACCAAGCATCTTTTTACACTTTGTGATACTTGTTGACACTAACAGGCCAGAAAAAGATGATATTTCTGAACAGTGAAACTAGGCACCTGTGCCTGCCCACAAGGAAAATGTATTTGTAGGAGTGACCTTGAACTACAAAATTTGCCAGAAAACTAACATACAAAAGTTCAGTAGCAATCCTGTATTATTAGTCTAATTCGAGAGTGCGTTAGGAAATTGAAGAGCAGGGCACAGATTTCAAAAGCTTTTCAAAGACATTGATAACTGGAAATGAAAACAGTGCTTCCTCCCATAAACTGTCATTGTTGGATTTTAATGTTGCAGTTAGATGAAAAGGGATATTAGAGACTTGCCATTCGCCATGATGCTTAGTCATCTGTATTACAGTGAGCTTAATTAGACTCCTAATTCAGCACAGAAAAGTTGTAACCTTTGGAAAATATGTAATTGATAAAGTGAAACTTTATCAGAGACAAATCCCCACACTAGATGTGGTTAGTATTTGGAAATTGTGCTTCCATGAGGAAATAACTTATGTTTGAGTAGCCCTATCTATACTTTTAAGCATATTTTATCATTTCTGAACTCATCAGAAAGTTTTTCACATTAATTCCCTCTTTAGAAACCTAATAAAAATTTACGTAAGATTTTATCCAGAAATCATGTTAGGCAGGGTTACTCTTAAGAGTACCATTTGAACTGATAGATTCTCTGTGCAGCAGTAACATCATCAGTTTTACATTAGGGTTTCACTTCCTTCCTTTTTCTTTTTTTTATCTCAGTCATAAAAGAATACAATATAAATAATTCTCCTGTGATCTTACTACTCCCCACTGCATATGCACATTTTACCATGGTTGAATTACCAGAAAAAAAAAAAGGATTAATTTTTCTACCTTTATTATCCCAAAGAGAATGATCTAACTCATAAAATGATGGAACTGGTAGAAAATTCAAATCCAACTTTTGCAACTTAGTAATAAATCTGAGTGAAAGAGAAATTCATTTTTCTATTGGACAGAAAAACATTTATTATCTCTTCCAAACTGGTTCAGTTTTGAGTAGTGAAAATTTTCAGTATAAAAATGAATTAATTGGTTCATTTTTTGTGAATGTTTCTACCTTAACTGCTGATGAACAAGTTGTCTTGTCATGGCTGGGAGGTATTTGTATGGATGTTGCAAGATCCGCTATTATTTTTCAGCAGAGGAAGTGATTATGGTGCAATATAAACAGTACTACTACGTGATATAAACTGCAGGGGCATAATCTCTACCATCTATGGAGTATCAGCAACAATAACAGAACATCTTTGCTTTGGTATGCAGTTAAGGTATTGTCTTCAGTATTTAGTGCTAAAGTGTCTTATTTGCCCTCAGTTACTCGAACAATTTATGTTGACTTGAATACAGCAGGTAGAATTGGTGCAAATCTGCTTTAGAGAATGCCAGTGACTAGCGTGGAAGTTTGTAGTTGCTGTTGAAGCATAAGCATAAAAGAAGCTTAAATGTGGGGGTTTTGTGGACTGGTTCTTGCAGCAGCATTTGATGTTCAAGGAGGGTTGTCCCTGCAAACAGCATGAGTTTGAATTCAAGCAACTCTGGGCATCTGAGACTTCTGCCACAAACCTGCTGTGTGTATTTTGGTAGCAATATTTTACCTCTTCATTAGACATTCTTTTGGGTGAAATTGTATGTTAATGGGCAGGGACTGTTTGTACAGTTCCTGGTATAACACTTCTGTTTGATTAGCTCCACATTATATGTTGCTGTAGTGGACCCTCCTTACCCCTGCATCCCCCAAAAAAGTTTTGTAAATCTAACTGGTTTGGGTTTTTTTCTGTTGTTACTTTCGTTACTCTCCAATGTTGATTCCATATTTTTCAAGGATTTAAGTTTAGAGAACTAAATTTATGAAACAGTGTTCGTATTCTTTCTTCTTACTGATTTTACATGTAAGTTGGAAATTGACTTTTAAATGTATAAGTAAAGTTTTACTAGTATGTAGTTGGAGTATAATAAATATTTGAACCCCTAAGTGTTACTAAATATGTAATGAATGAAACATGATGAAAACTGATATTGAATCCTGTTTTTTTTTTTTTTTCTTTAGAATATTGTTTGGTATTTTGTCCATGTATGTGGCTCTATCCACATTCTATTTAGTAGAGTCTTCAGTCTAGTACCATGAAATAACGTTTGTCCTTTACAGAAAGGACTATTTATTCATAGGATTGATAGACTTTGAGAGTCTCTAAGTATATGATCAGAATTAAAACCAAATTTCATTTAATGTTGCTTCTGTTTGTCTTCACTCTCATTAGTTTCATCACCATTCCATCATGGTTGGCAGCTCTGAACAATAATTTTTTTTCAGTTTCTAGCACATTTATTTTTCCCCAAGGAGACACTACATCTAAAAGTTAATTAGTTTCCTCACAAATGTACAAGCCAATAAAGTTGCATTATTATTATTAAAATCATAGAAATTACATCAGTCTTACAGGTCTGGGAATTCATCACATGAAAATTTCATTGGGATACAGGTCATCTGCACTTCAGCCTCTGACAAGACAATATGCAGGGACAGGGATGATCTTAAAAACAAAAAAAAACATAAGGTAGGTCATGTTTAAAGAAATAAAAAAGTGAGATGTTAACTGGTGCCAGCCTGCAGAGCTCTCTTGCTGTTTGGGCCCTCTGTTTCTTCAGTCTCTTTTCTTTTATGGTTCTAGTTTTCATTTGGGTTATTTTGGAAGTGCAATTAAGTAACTTGCCTGTGTACATAGGCTGATAATAACAGGAGGGGAAATGCCTCATCCAATAGTGAATAGACACTTAGCTACAAGTAGAATGTCTACAAATGACTTAGCTACTTAGCTACAAGTAGAATACCTGAAGAAAGAAAAGCACCAACAGGAAACAAGCATCAATTTAGCAGAAATTTGTGTGTGTCAAATACATTTAAGCTCCAAACTTCAATATAATTTTTCAGGAAATTCAGGGTTGTGTGTGGAAAAGTCTCACCCAGTATGTATGTCCTAGTAAATCATTAACGTAGCATGGCTGGTGGTGTAGGCTGTTGATCCTTCTTCTCTGTGGTGGAATAGTATTGCAATATTTAGACTTGAAAAATGAGTAAAAGGATAAAACAAGCATGTGTGTTTTCTGTAAGTGATATGAATGTTGAATTCTGTGGACTACCTACTTTTGCATGGGATTAAGCTCTTTGATTTTTCTAGTTTACTCCTGGTCTAAATATTTCTGAAGCTGAGATCAGTTAATGGTTTGTGTTGTTACACTTTAGCACAGTTTTAAATAGGAATCAGCTCCACTCTGGCTGAGTATGTCAAGATATGGTTTTCAGTTAAAAAAAACCATAAATGATAGTTGCATAAATTAGTAGGTGAACCTACCCTTGTATATGCAACTGTGCTTACAGTGATTCTCAGTGACTACTATTCAAAATGGTGTGTGCAGCTCCATATGGTCGTGGTCTGGCTCTGATCACATTGTGTATTTTTGCTACTGGAAGTTGAAATAGAACACGTGCCTGTTGAATCTAGTGATACTTAAAAGTGGTGAGGTAACCTAAACAGGTTTGGTTGCACAGCTTCCATTTTAAAGCATCTTGACTATTTGTAGAAATGACCTGGAAAAAAAATTAATTCTTTGCAACAAGGCAATTCACAAAGGACAGATGTGTTCCTGTTTCTTTTAATAAAAATATTCAACTTGATCAATATAGGATAAGGAAATCTTGCCTGTATATAAGCCTCAAAAAATGTATGTAGGTATCTTCAGTGTGTCCCCTACACCTATATGTGAGACATAGAGTGAAACTTAAAGCAGCGAGTCAAAAAAAAATTAGAATACAAAAACAGATGCAAAATAGTTTTTTCTCTATTCAGTTCTAACTTGTAATTGAGAAAAACTAAAAACACATTTCTCTGTACACAGCCAAATGTGTTAGAAAAGCTCCAGTTGTGTGTTGGATTTCTTTTTCTTTTTGAAGGGAAACTGTATGGAGGATCTTTTATATCACTGATTTTCTAGCATAAATGATACTTGTAAAATTATACAACTTTAGCTGCTTTTATATATATATATAAATTGACTTTCATTGTTTAAGCTGTAACTGCCAGATAGTTACAGCATATAATTTATTAGGTGTATATAAACAGTTTTATGTTTGTTCTAAATTCTTTAAAGGAGAGGTGACTGAATGCCATGGGCATTTTTCCTGTATTTTGATTGAATGCTCTAAAGTACTTAATTTCTGTCTCACTTTCAATGGCAAGCTTTCCTGGCAGTTCAGCAGCATCTCTCTTGGACAGCAGAGCTGGCCAGACACCCCTCATAATTGTCACAGTCATGTGTGCCAAAAAACCTACTCATATTATAACTATGCACTTTGGAGGTGGACAATGTAGTGATATCAGTTCATAGCTGTGTTAAATTAATGCAAAAGAAAAATCAAATACTCAAAGTTCAAATTCTTTAGTATATTTCATAAACATATACACACTTTATGAAATGAGTTTCTGAGATTATTTAAATTTCATTTTTTTTAAGTTTTAGTCTTAATTTTTAATTTAACTGACCAAGCAAGCAACAGCAAGATAATGCAGTGGGAGTACAAAGGCTGTAACTATTTCTATAGAGCTGTAATCTTAGATGATGATGGCACAGACTTGTACTTCAGCCTCACAGGCTTATTTTTCTGCAGCAGCACTTTAAGGAAGGAATGTGGCATTTTTCAAACCAGCAAGAATTTTCTTTTTTCTTTTTGTTAAGAATATATGCAAAATTGTATCAATTAATTTTGATATTATTTTTGACATTTGTCTTATTGTTCAAATCACTTAAGCTTTTGAAATATGTCTTACATTTCAGGGTGATATAGCATGGTTACTACCAGGACAGGATTGTTTTTTTGCAGTAGCTGGGAGAAGCATGGATGAGGTCCTGATGTTATTCTACAGCGCCTCATGTTATGGTCTGTCTCTTCTGGAGAAAAGGGGTTCCCAGTCAGTGTTTGTTTATTGTGCGGGCTTTCTGTGGAAATAATTTTGTCTTGTACCATTTGATATTGATGTTGTTGCTATTACTGTTTTCTTACCTTATTGCTCTTTCCAGTAAATTGTTCTTATCTCAACCCATGATCTTCACTTTTAGAGTCTCCAATTCTTAAATCCATCCTGCCCAGCAGGAAGGGGAAGTGAGAGAGCAGCATGTGGTTTTGGAGAGCATCAGTGAGGGCACTGAATTAGGGAGTACCATTCCTAAACCATGACAACGTGTTTGCATAAAATTCTCCGTTAGAGCAGCTGTTCTGCTATTCCTTATTCTAACTGAATTGCTGTAATTTGTTATGCTTTTTTTTAATGTACTGAAATAGAATTTGGTATTTTTCTGTTTCAAATGTACAGTTATAAGCATATCTTGATGATAAGTCAGTTTTACTAAGTCCAAGCTTGTCAGTGATTAAATGTACTTGCACGTCCTAACATGAATGTATGAGGTAAATATATTTAGCACCCATTCTTTAATAAACAATATTTATTTTTATATTATTAGAGAATGTCAGTTGAATCTGGTAGAAGCTGGTTTCTAAGCAAACCAAAGGAATGGTATTTTTTTTTTTTTGTGAAACACAAGTCATGCAGGTGTATAATGTGGTGAGCAATTCTGTGTTTGGTACAGTGGAAATGGCTTCAAGGTAAGACTGGAAGATTCATTCAAACGACCTTTAACAAAACTAGTTAGACTCAAAGAGCACTGAGAGGAGTATTGTGTACCTTTGCCGTATTTTTTCCTTTACTTTTCCCTGGACATCTCTTTATGTCTTTTGAAAATGTTTACTAAGCTCTGAAATAAAAATAATTAAAAAAAAATTTAAAAAACCACACACACACAAAAAAAAAACCAACCCAAAACACCAAAAAACCAAAAACAAACAAACAAAAATACCTCCCACCCACTGTTGAGAGGATTGAGACCAGGAAGCATTTTGTCAGCACGGTATTGATTCTGAATTCAAGTTCATATGCCTTCTTTCTGGCATGAAGAAGAAATTTCAGTGCACATTTCAGGTCTCACAAATTCACTTTCTATTGATGTACATATTCTGATTTTTCAGCGGTAGAATAAATAGTAGCAGCAGGCTGCTTATTGACCTTGAAAAAGAGTTTTTTGCTGTATCTGTAAATGTTCTTTAAAAAATTCCTCATCTTTATTATTTTGACATTAGTGGCCCCTGGGAAAAAGAAACAACATTATTTCTGGCATTGCCACTTCTTTCCTTTGCAATGTGTTTAGGAAACTTCCCTGTCTGGCCATCGAGTATCCTCTGTGTCAGTCACTCTCACACCACCTGAGATGGGACTGAGGTTCCTCTGCAGATTCACACCCCACACTCACAGTGCTTTCATACCTGGTCCTTTTGCTGAGCTTGAGTAAATCTTTAAAGAGCTTTTCCTGTTCCTATATTTAGTAATAGGATTTAGAAAGAAATAAACAATTGTGTAACATCCAAGTATTTCCTGGGAAGAAGGAAGCAGTAGCTTCATCTCTTAGTCATGTGCTATGGCACTAGTACTTGTCTTTCTAATGTGCTTCAGCAGATTCTTTGAGAGTCAACACACATGAAGTTGGCTGGAAAGCAGAGGAAGGCATTATCCCACTTCTCAGGATGGTGATGCTCTCAAGGCTGTCTCTGCTAATTACTGCATCTGAGAGTCAGAGTGGGGCTTAGTTGCCTCACACTGCTATAGCAGGAAAAGGCTTTGGCTCTGTTAGCAGAGTCTGCTCTAGATTTGGGCTAGAGAACAGCAAAAATACCAGGGCATGAGTAGAGTTAAAATCTTGGATTTCTTCTAGGTTCTAGGATCTTTTGAATGACACAGAAGCTCAGAAGAGAAAGTGACAGAAGTGCTGGGTTGTGACAAACTGAGGGGAAAGAGGACAAAAGAGCATTCTGTAGAGAAAAGGGTATAATAGTTGATTTCTTATAGCAAATCTGTAAAGGTGAGCATTTGCTTGACCCTTTCCTATGTCAGTCAACCATATAATGGCTTTTAGAAGGTGTCTGGTGTCTGGGAAGCCTCAACTATTACTGCTGTTTCACTGTTGGTAACAAATTGCAACCAGAAGCTGCAAAGTTGTCTCTCTAAATGCTTTGAGTAGGAGATCTACGTGACAGCCTTTTGCAGCTCCATACAAAGAAAGCTTCCAACGGTGGATAGCTTAGAAGTTTGGTACTTCCTACAGGGAGCAAGTTTAAAGTTAAAATTGAAAAAAAATACTAATCTTAGGTTCCATTTTCCTCCTCTGCCAGACATTGCAATGCATGTAAGTCTTTATTTATGTCTGTTTGGATTAGTTGAATTGATACTGTTAGGTTTCACTCTGCATAATGGTAGCTTTGCCCTCCGTGGGCAAATGGAGAGAGATTAAAAGAGGTCTTTCTCTGGCACTCTGATTCTGATTGTATATTTACTGAGTAAATAGGCCCAGTTAAAATATCAAGAATTTCTCTCAAGAGTCTCTTATTTTTCTACATATAGATGAATCCTTCTGATGTAAAGATTTTATAGATGTCTGAAAACATAGAATACACATTTTCATGCACGTGGTGTTCATGACAGTTATTATGTAAAGCCAAATGGTGGAGCTTTTATGTGAAAATTTGATGCTAGATGATTTACATTAATAATTTTCAAGACACAAGTATGAAAGCAAGCAGAACTTCTAGACCACTTGACTAGGGAATACTTGTGGTTTTCTCAGACTGTGAGGGCTTCTTTTTTGTTGTTTTTTTGTTTTTTTTTAATAGCCATTTGTGTAGCCAGTATTTAATACAGTATGTGTTGCGCTTATTTCCTCCATGCTAGGAGGTTCTTCACAGGAGTGATTTAGTGAAAACTTTCCCAAATATGATGTGCCCTTTTTCATTACTTGTTACTCACTTGGTCAGAGAGGACAGAGATTAACAGCATTACCTTCATGTGCTAGCTGAGCGTGGTATTTACGGGATTCTCTTTAATTAGACCAGGGGGCCACATTCTGAACTAAAAATCTGATGCACCTGTGTTGATGACATGCCGCCATCTGAGTCCTTGTTTTTTGGATCTCTGCATATCTGTAACAACTAACCAGTCCATTTGAATCAAATTTCCTGAATGCTAAATTCTGGCAATTCTTTCTTTCCCGGTCCCTTGGGAGCAAAGAAGAAAATTTATTTTCCTACAGGGTCTGTGTTTTCAGCTTCTCATACATAATCTAGTAAATAGAGCTCAGTTTAATATACTTATTCAGCCTAACCCTTCTGAGAGTGTGTTCCATGTCAAATAGAATTAGAGATGCACCAGACTCTTAATTTGAGACCTTGGTTTGGCACAGAAATTACCCTTTCATCCTTTCACGTGTGAAATTGAAGGTTCCCTGCTGGCTTAACACAGCCCTTAGCAGCTGAGCACTTGGCCACATTGCTGAAGCTGTGAGTAGCTTTCCACAAATACTTCACCCCCTATGCCTATTAATCTGAGGGGACTGTGAGCAAGGCAGCCCAGCATGTGCCTGTTGCTGAATCCTTCTGGCACTTAAAGAAAAAGCTGAGCTATACATTTAAGTAGATCTTTTCCCTTCATAGTGGTTATTCGTACCAGAGGTGTGTATTCAAAGGTCTGAGTATTTCCACATGCATCTGTTTGATAAAGATGTTAAAATGAGAAAGGAAGTAAATTAATTCTTGTAGTTATGTTTGAGTAAAATTCTCCAATTGTCAGTGGTAGCTGCAACTGACATTCCATATGTGGAAGTCTGTTCTGTGCCAGGTGTATTACTTGCATCGATAGGTACAGTTGCTTAATACTGTGATTTTATATTTAATGACTCAAAAAATGTTTTATTTATTCATGGTAACAAAGTTACAGAATTTTTGGGGTTTGAAGGGACCTCTGGAGATCATCTGGTCCAAACCCCTGCTAAAGCTGGTTTATCTGGAACAGGTCGCCTAGGATATCTGGGCAGCCTGTTCCAGTGCTCTGTCGCCCTCAAAGTAAAGAAGTTTTCCTGATATAAAGATAGAAATTCCTGTGTTTCACTCTGTGTACATTGTCCCTTATCCTGTTGCTGGGCACCACTGAAAAAGTCTGGCCCAGTTTCTCCACAGCTGCTCTTGAAATACTCTTGAAAATGTCCTCCTCTCCAGGTAAACAGGACCAACTCTGTCAGCTTTTCCCTATAAGAGAGGTTCTCCATCTCCTATGAATTTTGTAGCCCTCCATTATAAGAATGAAATGTTTTTCCAGTGTGCCTGTTGCTTGTGATGGTCGCCCACCCTTTTCTCAGTTCATTCAGGTTTGTTTTTTTTGTGTGTGATCTAAATCAAAATTCTGTCTACTGCTGGGAGGGGTCATTCTCAGAAGAAAACACTTTGTGCTAGGTCTGATAGTGCTATAGCAAAGACATTCCTTCAAAGCATTGTATCAGCTTAATGATTTTTCCTCCTATTCTTGTACTCTCATTGACACAATCTTACTTTTAGACTGTGGTGTTCATTTGAAACTATTTCGTATGTACCTATTTTACTTTTAGGTGGAAATTATTTGTACTCCCTTCATCTTGTTCTTTCCTTTTAACTGTGGGGGTGGTGTGGCTGGAAAGCCAAAGACTATTGTATCTATCTCAGATACTCTACATTCAAATGTAGTCTAAGAGGTTTAGAAGAATGTAAGCAACAATCTTACACAGTAATATGCAGTGGTCATAATTGAGGGAGCATCTCTTTTTCTAAAACTACTGTCATTACAAAACACATTTGTGTCTTTCATACAAATATGTAAAGTAGCAAAGTACAATTAGGTCAAAGGTAAGATTCTGAAAACTTTTAATCAGGAGGAAATCCTGGCTAAATACTTACAATTTGTTAGATTGTACACCTTTGGGGGTAAGGTATTTTGTGTAGCACTGTTCTGCAAGTTGTGAAGAATTCACCAATTATAGGGTTGGCTTGATAGGAGCAAGATTTGCTTCAACTTCTAATAACACTTTAAAGAAATAAGAAACTACATGCAATACACTTTTGGGGAATTTTGTTGTTGTTGTTGTTGTTGTTCTTGTTGTTGTTGTTTCCCTGGAAGGTAAGCATTAGAAGAGCTTCAAAACATATAAGAATTAACTGCTGCCATCGTTCATCTTTGAGATTTGCAATGTAAGGTGCCTCAGGATGAAATCTGAACTATTGTGTTGGTTTAACTGTATTAAGATACACCATTAAAGAATGTTTTACTAAAACTAATATATGTAAGTGGTGATTTTATGAAGTTAGTGGTTGTATACAAATTAGACTAATTAATAAATTGCAAGAATAAAATTTAATGCAGGGCAATTTCTTGAGCCCTGGAGGTCACAGTTTAACTGTAGAATTTTTTCATTATTAAAATTTAAAAAGCACACATTACTTGATCTGGGTCAGTGCAGGCTCAACATGGGAAGTGCTGAATGGCCAGAATTCTAAGATATCTCAATGTCTTAGATATCTTAGTATCTGAATGGCCAGAATTCCAAGAAGTACTGAAGTTCACTAACATGTGAAGGCTTTTATTGATTGCATTGTCCTTTCTTGAGACTGTGTTGAAGCATGAATTATATTCCAAAAGGCTGACAGATGAATTCTCGAGGGTATTTCAATGCAATTTTCATTCAATTTGAAAATTTTTTCTTCCTTTTATGAAGAAAAGCAAGGTAAGCAGTTGTCTATCTTTAAACCTTTTTATAGGCTTAAAATATATATTTTCTCCTGCAGATTGAAATTTCTTGACCTACCTTCATGAGTGGGCCATTGTAATGAATCCTCAGGTGATTTTACTGGATGAAGGTGTTAATGTCACAAGTTTGTTTGACCTCCACCCAAATAGGCAGGAGATGGGAGTAAATGAGAGGTTGTTTCATTTGTACATATATGCAGTCTGGTTTGTCATTTTCATTGTCATACTGCAAACCACTATGAGTCCAAACTGAAGGAATTTTGGGGTTTGGAATTCGGGTTTTGGTTATTGGTTGGAATTTTGTGTTTGTTTGGGGTTTTTTCCCTAATCTGAGGTGTATGTAGTATTAGGCCATCTACAAGTTAATGTCTTGTTTCCTTATACTTGTTTGAATGTTTAAGTTGTCATCAGTAAGTTTTTGTGGTATTTTATTCAGTCTTCAATGCAACTTTTTAAAGTGAAAGTTAGAAGTTGTAGACTTCTGTTAGCTAAAAAAAATATATATAAAGTGCACAAAAAGTATATGAGAAAAAAACTGAGGACTTACTTTTTATTCAAAATCTCTGAAATCCTTACAGTTTGCTTAGTGCTTAAGATTTTGTCTTTATTTTAGACAAAGCCTTCTACTCTTAACACTTCCAGGACCAATTTCCATTGGAATCATAGTACTGTTCATGTGCCTGAAATTACATCTGTGCTTGAAGGATTTCTGGGTCAGTGAAATGGTCAAAGATGTAAGCAACTGGTTCATTATTATTTCTTTTTCTCCTTTTTCCTTCTGTTCACTACAACCTAGTATAAATCATTTTACTGAAACCGATAATGGAGACAGAGATGACAGGAAGTCAAAGACGCATTGAGAAGAAGCTTATAGTGCACAGAAAATAGTTATCAATGTCCATCAAGTTCTGCTTCTAGAGAAACTAATGTCTTTGAAAACCCTTTTTCTGAGAAGATCCGACTACTGAATGCATAATGGTTAGCCAAAAAAAAAGTAATTTAACTTACATATCTTCTAATTCTAAAATATAAACGCTTCATTGTTTAAAATGCAGATAACCCAGATATTCATGGTATTATTTCAGCATTTCTATAAATTGTGACACTGTACAAACTATACTCTTTGAGGGAGGAAGCAGAGGAGATCTGTTACCTGTGGGGCCATCTACACTTTTTTGTCTATTTATATAGTTTTGCTTTTATTTTAATTTCTTTTTGCTGAGGTGACAAAGTGGTGAATTCATGAGCCTTAGTTACTGCAGGGAGTGACACAAAAACTTGTCACAGTACTGCGCCTGACTCAAGATTTGATCTGCTTTGGAATGAGATATGAGTGTGACTCCAGTCTGGTGTTTAGTGTATGTATTTATTCTTCATTTAAATCCAGTGACTGAAAGACTGTTGAAAACTCAAATGTCAAAAACTTTATACATTCATGTAAATATCCCAGGCTTCACTTAAAATTGTGTGTCTGTATTTGAAGCAGGCTCCTTCTTGTATTTGACTATATTTTAATGT
Organism: Cisticola juncidis; assembly: GCA_013400215.1. Taxonomy (NCBI): domain Eukaryota; kingdom Metazoa; phylum Chordata; class Aves; order Passeriformes; family Cisticolidae; genus Cisticola; species Cisticola juncidis. The sequence goes on from VXBR01011467.1 coordinate 326,287, forward strand.
TTTGATGTGTATGAGATAAACACTTTTCTTATATTGTAGAACTGTAATGGAAAAGAATGAAGCTTAGAATGGTAAAAAAAAGGATTATTTAAGAAAGTCACTCAGCTCTTTTTTTTCCTTTTTTGTAAATACAGGTCCATTCACTGTAGTCATCAGGGATTTTTTTGTTTCTCTGTAAGAGACTAGTAAGGCAGAATGATGTTTAAAGCAAGGAGTTTTCAGTTTTTACTTTTATGTGCAATTTTTTTTATTGCTCACGTTGGATAGTCTGGACAATGGAATTTATAACAGTAGGCTTGAATTACTAAATGATTAGCTGGCCAGTCTTCATAATCTGTATTTCTGCTATTCAAGCCTGGCAGAATTTGTCAGATCTATTTCTCTGGCTTTTGTGCTTTCATAAAGATACACTTTCCATTAACATAGTGTAGATTTTGTGAAAGTAATTTGGAAGCTGTTTCCCTCCCCTGCCAAAATTATGCTTAAAATGTAATGACATTTCTATCTCAATAGCTTTTGAATGTACTAAGTTATTGCTGTATATTAAATGCAAGTATATTGCATTTAATTTTTGGGAGGTTCACTTGCCTTTTTTTTTTTTTTTAGTTGTTTAAGATCACAGTAAGTGTCAGTGAAAAGAATCTGGCAGACATCCAGAGACACATTGAGTAAATTTAGTCTTCCAATTAAGTGCAGCCTTTTTAGCCCCTTTATTGTCCTTGGAAAGCATGTTTTCTTCATTAAAGCAGGAAAATCATTAAACTGTGCTGCACAGGAGAATAGGAGATACTAAGAACCAGGCAGTGAGCATTCAGAATTTGAAAGTTTTGGGTTTTTTTCTTCCCAATGAATGTTCTACTTTCTAATTTCTTTGTGTATGCTAAATAGTTGGAAACTATTCTCACTGGACAGGATGAAAAGAGATCACTGACTTTATGCACAGATAGCTCAGTTTTGCCCAGTAAGCATTCATCTGTTATTAGTTGCATGCATAATCTTAGGAACCAAAACTAAAATTCAAGTAGTGTGAAAATGCTGGCAGGACCAGGAACACATTACTATACATGACAATGCTTCCAAAGCTGGAATAGAAATATTATCTTATTGGACTAATAGCCAAGATTTCTAAAATCTTTACTTACTAGATCTTTCATCTGGCCTGCTGAGGGCTGAGAAGCAGTTCACTGCTGAAACTTCTGTTCAGTGAAAAATGTGTAGAAGAGTACTTGATGGACTGACCTGAGCAAAAACTGCTTTGCAATTTTTAACACAGGTTGCAGAAAAAGTGATACTACTGGTAAACATTTTGGCTGAAACTTAATTGTGTAGGGGGGAAAAAGCAGTGAAAGACTCTTACTTTCATCATTTATGTGAAAGCAGCAAGAAGAAATGACACCATCAATATCTCTAGACTAATGGAACTGGCTGAATAGGTCAGCTGTTCTTCTTCCTTTATTGGGTGTGTTGATATTTGGGGTACTGAACATTGTGGTGCGTTTTGTCAGTTTTACTGCTTGTGGTTCCCTGTGGAAAAAAATAAATCAGTAAATATTTTCTATTCAACAGTCACAAAACTTTGAAGAATGAATTGAAGCAGTAAATATCTCTGCTCCATTAATGCTCTTGTTTTATATTTTTCCTTCTGCTTCTCTTTCATTTGCTACCTATTGTTTGGGTTTGATCTTTTTTTTGGTTGGTTGGTTTGGCTTTTTGGGTTTTTGTTAATCACTGTGATTCCTTTGGTTGTTTTTNGTAGTATTGGGTTAATGATTCAGCCTGCATACCACAGAAAAGCAGAACAGTAGCTTTTAGCTTCTCATGTTTTAATAATTAATGCTGTTCATATAATGTAATCAATATAATTAAAAGTCATTCAAGTGAAATCTTTGGTTTTAACTCAAGTAAATTTTGAATTAAATAAGGAGAAAAATATTGCTAAAGCATTTATATAAACTTGTATATGATTTCTATAGCTTTTAAATCATCAGGTGATAATAATGCTAGTACCTCAAATGGTCATCATTAAAATCTTTTCTTCCTTGATGCTTTGAACTAGTTACCTCTATATGATATGTATAGGTATTGGGGTGCAGGCTGTACCCTGCAGGCTGGCAGGCATTGTTCAGCTGGTATCAGCCTACAGTTTTGAATCCCTAAGGTTATGCTGGTTGCTCATCCACTTTTTTAGATACCTTTGTCATGAGCAAATCTATTCGGAACTTCTTTACATCATAGTCACAGCCAGGTTCTTGATTTTCAGCTTTGGTTTCCTTTGCACCTGCTAAGCCTCACTGAAGTGACAGTGAAAACTATTGGGTCAGCATTGACATAAAGGGTAGTCATTTTAACAGCGTTGTCAAGCAGAAGTGAATTACCTTGATTCTTAGTGAACAGCTATAAAAGTGCTAATTAAATTCTGCATAGTGCATATGCTTGTAAAGGGACAGGGACTTGTGATTCAGGAATCCTGGTGGCATCTGGTCAGACCAACAGGCCAAATGTTACCTGATACATCTGTCATACTAGGTAAAACCTGCAGTTGTTGCGTTTCTATTTTTGGTCCTTCAGCACATTCACAGTCTGCAATCAGGAGGTGAGTTGCTTTGCCCAGCCTGCAGTGCAATACACATCCCTGACGTTCTGTTGAATGAACTAAATGGTGGACTAATAGACTAAAACAGTGACATTTCAACTAGGAAATGGGGCATTTTACATGTCTTTTGGAAATTTCAGCTATTTTGTTGATTTAATCTGTTACTTGCATTCAAAGAGAAGGTGAGGAATCCCTTTCACATATGTACTGTCATTTCACTCAGTTTAAACAGCAGAATGTGGTTGTTCATTCTGTGTGTTTGCATTAACTGGGGATATAGTCAATGAGTAAGTGAGTATGCATTAATTTGTTCAGTTTCTCAACTCTGGTACTCTGGAATTACACAGTAGCTGTGTGGAAGGAAAGAAAACGATGCAAAAATAATGCAGAGGAAAGTTTTTTCTGTTTTGTGGTCTCACTAGTTTACAGAAGACCCAGTGTTTGTGAACTGAAATGTCCATGCCCATACGTCTTACGCAGTCTGTGACAGGAACTCAGGACAGAAAAGTAGCTTAAAAATGAGCACAGCAACATGTCTACATTTCCTTATGTCTAATTCTAACTTCCTCCTTTTCTGTTGATATTACTCCTGATGTGCAAAACTTCATGAAAATATGTGCAGTTCAGATGAAGGAGAGCAGAATCATGAAGAGTGGAATTTATTTCCAACTGTAGATAGTTGCATCTCTCTGCAAATTCACATGATTATATGAAAATGTTTATCCACAATGCATAAAGTGATGTGTTGCCAAAGGCAGTCTTATCTCCATATGCAAAGCAATAATAAAAACCCCACCCAATGCCTGCATCTTGCAGAGGATTGTCAGTGTTCTATTCTACAAATCTGTGTGTTTGCATATATATGCAATATATATGCATATATGCAATATGCACTCATTTGAAGTATTTTTCAAATATGAACTAAATTATCTCCACTGAATCCCCAGTTTTGCCTTTCTAGGAATATAGTGGATAGAGCTTTACCATCTAGTTTCTGGGTGAATTCAACTGACACACCATATTTAACACATCGAGGGGCAGGTCCTTACCTGATACACTACTTAATTCTAGTGAGTCAGTGGAGTAACAGCAGTACTTATAGATCACCTTTAAATAAACTATGAAATGGCTCTTCTTCCTTTCCTGAGAATTTCCTGGTCCTTTACTGTACCGTTGTTCCATTCATCTTTCTTGTGGTCAGCTTGTGGTCGGTCAGCTGTTCCGGCCTGCCTTGATATATGTTCCTCTGTTTCAAGAGAAGGTGCTTCTGCCGTCTTCGCCCCATTATTTATTAGAATTATTTCATCATTGATTGTTCATCTATGTAGATTGATTGTTCATGTATATAGAATATTGCAACTCAGAACAGAATTCAGCCTCTCTATTGTAGGTGTCCAAACAAAATTGCAATTTTCATTATTTTTTCATTATTGGGGCCAGTTCTCTGTTAACTGTGAGTGAAATACCTTGACTTTTTTTCTCACTAAGATTCAACAACAAAATACAGTTTTGCCAGAGATTTTGCAACTGAGGTATAGAATTTCTCTTTTCTCCTTTTTATGAAAGTAATTCTAACATACGCAAGAAAACAACCTACTGTTAATTAAGGTAGTAATATGGTTGTGACTATAGAGAGGCCCTTAATAAATAAAGGAGGTCTGTGAAAAAGGTAAAAACTTCTGAATAGAAATATTAACTTCAGTTTCTTGATTTAAAGAATAAGCCACCTTAGATTATTGTGTTTGCTTCATTAGCTCTGCCTCAATTCTTGTAAGGTTGTAGGGAGGGGCCTGAAGAAAGCCGCCTATGGCAGAGTAAATGGAAGCAAATCAGGCTCACACACTTGGAATGGAGAACTGTTGTTCCCAAATGGGACAAGTGTGTTTACCAGTGTGTGTGAATGAGAGAGTCTGATGTGTTTTGTTCTTGTGCAGTGCTTCTTTGCTGCCTCCCTCAGTGGCTTCTCCATTGCAGGAGGTTCTTGAGCAGCCAAACAGAAAGCAGCAGCAGCAAACCTCCCTTTGGAAGCTCGCCACTGCTCATAGCCCAGCTTGCTGCACATGTCCCTAGCGAAGTGTTTCTAATGTTCTCATCCGTCTCATTATGCTCCAGAAGTAACTGGAAAAATAAGTAAAGCACTGTTCTACTGCTATTCTGTGTAGGAGAATCCCATGACAATAGCATCTCGACACTCCCACTGCTGTTTCTTGGGACAAGAAAGTTGGGAACAATCTGGAAAACCATACCAGCTGTGAAAGGAGGCTCTTCAAGGAAGCTAGAAGAAAATTTGTAGCTACAAAATTAAAAGAAGAAAAAATCCTAAAGCAAAAATGAAAAGCACTGCTAGCTTCTTGTGACAGTTCTAGTTTCTTTTTTTCTCTGCCGACGTCAGGATTAAGACATAGGAAATGTGGTTTTCGAGTTCAGACTTGGATATTTATTGTTTCTTATCTGTTTACAGACTCACGAGGTGTGAGTTCTAACTATCAAGTTAGAGAAATGAGGTAAAATCATTTATGAGGAGTACCTCTGACTCTTTCCAAGGTTATTTAAGCAATAATTACCCAATAATGATGTGACACCTGTATTATTTATGCTTTTGACCCAATAACGACCACCCAAGGGCTGCAATGTGGACCTTTCTCACCCAATTACATAAAAACACTCAAACCCATGAAGAAAGTGAAAAAGAAGGATGTAGACAATACCCAAAGTCCTTCATCTTGACTCACATATATTACCATATACTAAAACTCAAAATTCTCAATTTCCTGAGATTTTCAGAGAACCCAGAATTCCAACAGCTTCCTATTCTTACAGATAAGAATAAGAGCCAGTTTCTGTATAAAATTAAAATATTTATTTGTGCTGTTAATGTGTGCTGTTGTGTTGAACTGTCCCAGTCCAGAAGCCTTTTGCTATTCCCCTTCCCCTGACAGCCAACCTGTAGTATCCAAACAGTCAGCAATAGAAAGAGGAGAAGTAGAAAACCACAAATAAACCTGTGTGCCACATTCCATATAGTTAGCATTTTCCCACAGGCCATCAAGGGTAGGCCTGTTTTCAGTTTCTGTTACAGAAAATGAGAAAATACCATACGTTCTGTTGAGGAGAAGATCCTCCTGTGCCTCAGTGGAGTCAGAGCTGACAGCTCGTCCTGCTGTTTTCCTGTGTTGCCTCCTCCCTGGAGTGAGCATGCATGTCCTCCTAAAGCAGAACAGACACATGGCTCTCCCACTGGGAGTCTGTTACCATATTGCCCTATATTGTCTTAGTTTCTGATGATGTTCTGCTCAGACTAACACTGCCTACTGTGAAAGAAGGTGGTGTGTTCTCCGCAGCACCTTTCCCATGGGATTTCCATCTTTGCAAGTGTAATGTGCCAGGAGGTGATATTCCCCTATTTCTAATGGGTTTTGGTTTTCACTTTTAATTGCCTGCAACTTTGTACTGCTTCATCTTCTCAAGTGTACATAAAACAGAAAGTAAGCAGCTTTAGCCCTTTTCTCTTTTCCAGACAGATCTAAAACACTCTTCGTTAATACTCTGTATGAATCTTGTAAGGTTAGTCACCAAGAGCCCCAATCTAAGATTAGACTAGATCTATCTAATTTATACCTCATTACAGTATCTTCATCCTTTTGTTGGTAAAAACCTTTATATGTGTTATAGTAGATTTGCTGTAGTATTTGTGTATTTCTGAGGAAGTTCTGATTCCTTTGCAGATATTTTTTCTCCCCTTGTTGCTTCTAAGCTATTGCATGCTTTCCTGAATTTTTTATCTATGTTGGTTCTTTATCCCTTTCCTATGATAATCTGAGCTGCCTTGTATTTTTATATACAGCCTTATATTTCAGCCTTCACTATAACTATATTCTTACACGAAACCGAAGGTGAGATCAAATATGTTTCAGCATCTAGCAAAATCTGCAAGTATTCGCATCTGCTCTTGAGTGCTAATATTTGGGGGGGCAAAAATTTATCATCTTATTTATGCTACAATATTATCAAATCCATGTCTGCAAGTCAGCTTTAAGGTGTGTGTTTGCTTATTTGATGTTTTCTTACATGTACTTGCAGATATGTAAGTAATCATTCGCACCAGATACCATGCTGTATTTACTAAAATTGTGTTCTCAAACATGGCCTCTTACTCAGATTATGTACATACATTTAGGAGGTCCTGTGCAATCCTTAAATATATTGACATATGAAATTAAGGTGGGGTTTTTTCCAAATATTTTTAATAGTGATTCTGTCCTTATTTTGTATTTTTCCTTTCTTTTTTCTCATTATCATCACAAATCTTTGCTTATGGCTATTTTGTTAGTTTTCATATCCAAACTTTATTCTAGCTGATTCCTTGCTGCAGAGTCCTAGTAAGCATCAGTCTGATCTGGGATATTCTACGTTGTACTTCACAATTGTCTTCAAATCTTTCTTTAATGCTTATGGTACTGTTACTCATGAACAGCTGTGAAGTACCCATTTTTCCTTGACTATGAATGAGTCCAAATCCCTTTATTCTTAATTTTATGTTGCTACAGCTGTGTGCTTGCTTTTTAGAAATATATATATATATATATATATATATATATATATTCCTTTATATAGAGGGAAAGCAAGAACTGAAGTTACTTCTACATCATAAGGCTTTGTTGTTCTGAAAAGTTTGTGGATATCAGGTAATGATCATTACAGGAAATCTTAGGATATCATGTCAAATAACCTTGCTAAAATTCACTTTTGCTAGCATCTCTTCCAGTTAGCAGTTAATCTGTTCAGAAACAAAACTGAATTGTTTGCAATACTTTACTTTTGGAAAACTTGTGGTTGTTTCTCATCCTATTTTATAGGTACTTGTGGTTTTTTTCTCTTCTTTTTGGTTTGGCACTTCTTTAAAATTTGCTCTAATTTTTTTTTTTTAGGGCTCAAATCCATGTGGACTAGTCTTTAAATTCTCAGGCTCTCAATTGTTCTTGTATTTTATGAAGAGACGTACCATGTCTGCCATCTTCCAGCCCTCTGGTTTCTAATGTCTTTCAGTTCACAATAATGATGTAGAGATTCCTTCAGGTGCCTACATAGTGTGGGATGAGTTTCATCCACTGCTCTGGGCTGATCTTTTTTCCTTATGATTAATCTGGTTAAGTAGTAATACCACATCATTTATTGTTCTTGAAAATTCTCTCTTTTGATTCAATTCTCCTTGAGTTCTGAAGATCTCCTTAAGGCAGTTACATTATGTCCTTAATACCACAGTGTCTTTCCACCACATCAGGTTAGTTTTTCAGGAATTTTGCTTTCTAGCAACTTTCCTCCTTGCTTGTCTGTGGTTTTCTCAGCAACCCTGTTTTGTAAAACTGTGCCATGATGTTCCTCCTGGTGCTATCTCCAGTGCTGTGCTTTTGCCTCTGGTGATACTTGAATGAGTCCCCACAAAGTGGAGCAATCTGAGTCTGCAGCACATAATGCAGTGCAGCAGAAAATGGTTTGCAGAAGGAAACAGTAGGTGCTGATGAGCCAAAATCTGCACTGTTACTATTAGAAGGAGTTATCGAAGATTGGTTTTGGTTGGAAGGGACTGTTGCCCTGGGTTTTACTGAGTTTTTTTTTTAAGCCTTCTACTTGTTCATAAGATGGAGTCAGTTCTTTAGTTTCTGTACAATATTGAGGATCAGTTTTTCACTTTCTCACACTTGGGAACATAACCTTTTTGGGTTTTGTTCACTGTCCTTTGTTTACATATTTCTAGCCTGAAAATAATGTTGGTTGACAGCTGGTCTGGCCAGTGGAGTGAAGGGGTAGTAACCCCAGAAGCCAACCAGACCCACAAATGTATAAAAATGGAAGAAATAAACAGGCTCACCCTCTTTTTGGGAAGCAGCTTTTCACTGCAGACCTCCTGCCTACGTGTTGTTGTTTTACGTGATGTTCCAACAAGGGACCTTAAAGATCATTTGGTTCCAAGCTCTCTGCTATAGATGGAGTCATCTCCCACTACACCACGTTGCTGAATGCCTCATCCAACATGGCCTTGAGCACTGCCAGGGATAGGACATCTGCAACTTCTCTGGGCAACCTGCTACAGTGTCTCATCACCCACACAGTAAAGAATTAAAAACTACCCAACTAGTCCTGGTTTATACTAGGTATGTGCAAAAGAAACAGTGACAAAAAAATGGTAATGCTATTTCTCATTGTCTTGATATAAGAATAGAGATAGATTTAAAAAGTTACTAGGTTGAGGGCATAAAAGGAAAAAAAAGCACTTTATTCTATGAAGAATAATTGCAACATCAAACTAATTTGTTCAAGATACTATGGATGTGCAGAAATGTCATTAGGTGAGGTCATACAGATCAAATTTATTGATTACTTTGAAAAATTAAATTCCAGATGCAATTTTGCCTATGTTTCCTCCAAAGCTATGAAAGCTTTACTGTGGAGGAATTGCTCTGTAGCTGGCTGTTTCCTTTTGATACTCTGCTATTGCAATGGAAGAAGTGTGGCAGTGCAGCATAACAATTTCCTCTGGTCATGGGCTGGAGTAGTTTTGCCTTCAGTGAAACCTGGATGAAAGTGAGCCAGATCTGGTCCCTGGCAGATGGCCACACCCATCCGAGGTACTGGGACTGGCATTGCAGCAGTGCAGTCAGGCAGCTCTTGGACTTTGCAGAGAGGCGAGGAAACACCAAACTCTAAAGTCAGTTTGTAACACGTTTCAACGCAAATTCATCCATTTGCTATGTGACAGAAGCAATTCAAATTTCTTTAACAGGAACCATTTTTAGGGTATAGGTGATCTGTCTGCTTGGGTAGCACCAGACAGTCTTCTGAATTCAAAGGAGTTGAGATAAAAGGATTACACTCCATCAAATTGATAATTTGTTTACTGATCTGTTTGACGTTTAGAGAGGCTGAAGATGTAGGTGAATGTATTTTTGCTGTTAAATTATTCTATACAGCTTTTAAGAGGTCTTGTATGAATACCGCTTCATTTATACCTCCACTGAAACTTTGCAAAAACAACTTACATTGTGTTCATGGTGCTGTACATGTAATAGACAAAAAAAAAATTGTTAGGAGTTTAGTTATAGGCATAAAATGGTTTCCCACACTTGAAATGTGTCCTAATAGGCCTATATAATGTTTTTATTGCTTTCCCTCCACCTCCACTGCCCAATTAATGTATAGTTGTTAGTGGTGACATTGTACATACTCTAGTATTTATTATAGTGCAGAAGAACTTTTTGTGTGCTGTAGGAAGAAAAGCATAGTCTTCTTTTGGTTTAAATGAAATATTAATGCCTCTAAGAGGGCAAACACAGCATGTTGATGCTGACGTCATGCTGCCTTCAAAACATTATCTTAATGTGTTTAGAACTCTTTAGTTCTAAAAGTATTTCCTACAGAAGTTTGGTAAGACATTTCACCATTGCAGTCTTACAGCTATTATTATTTGACTCCGTTCAGGAGAACCATTAACTTTGATTATAATTCCACTGTCATTTCTCATAAACATTTTTCCCAATTAAAAGACAAAAAGACATCAATATTGTATTGCTATGTAACTTTTTAAAATCAATAATACCATTAGACTGTATAAGCTTACTTACTATAACCTCTAATCATATTACAATGATGTTAGCAGGCTCTTTTACATCAGGCAAGCCAACCATAAACTGTACAATATTTTTGATTCTGACTTCAAAATAATGTCCCAACTGATGGTATTTTTTTTTATCCTTTGAAATGTCATAGGAAAAATATTATTCCTATGTTATTTATCAGGTTAATGCAATTGTTTTTATTTTCTCTTAGCACTGATTTACAGATATTTTAATTATGGAAAGAAATGCTTTAGTCTTGCCTTCTAGATGTGTTCTAAGTCCACATGAAAATCCGTCCCAGGTTACTGTTATTTAGTCAACTGTGTATACAAATGAACTATTCTACATATTTATTCCATGTGCTTTGATGTTTTCTTTGTTTTAGCTTTCCTTCAAAAATCTGAACTAGGTCTCATTCAAAGGGGTTTGGGACACAAGTACAGTAAACAGAAATCCATAAAGTTGCCTTTTACTGTAATCGTTTCATGTTCCCAATCCTCCAGAGATTATTTTGCTTGTGCGTTTCTCAGAGTCACAAATTTGATTATTCTACTACAGTGATTTACTCTAAGAAAATTAATATAATCTCTTCAAAACTCTCAGCTGTGAGCCATAACTCCCTGAACTGCTGTTTTACTTTGCAAGCATTATAAAAGCATTTCCCTTGTTGCTCCATGTGGAAGTCATCTCAGTGAAGTACTGTTTTCCCAGTGGGTTTATGGCATTGGGTAATAATAAGTGCAAATAATAAGTATTTTTAAGACTTGCAGTACAACAGTCACAAAATGCTATGCCGTTAATGAGAAATGCTCAAATAGTAGCTTTGTTTTAAACTTAAAATATTGAATGTGAAGTGTTGTGTGTCAGAAGGGTTCAGATCTATGTAACCTGCTGATAGAACATCATGAATATAAACTCAGCAACTTTGTGGATAGGTTTTTGGACCATAAAATTCAGTAATGAAGATGTAGGAAGAGTATAAGAGAGATGATCACTGTATCAGAGAATATTCCAAATTTTAATAAAAAATGCATCTGTGTTGCATGCCTTTCTTTAATTGCAAAAGACAAATAGCAGGCTGAAAATATATACTTATTTTGCTGCATATACTTCATCAGATACTTAATGCCTTTAAAGTGCTTTAAATAGCAGGTGTTTCAAATATTAATTTATAATTGCTTCCAATATTGTATTTTTGAACACTACGTAGCTTATCTTAATTATTTGATTACAGTATATACAGTTTATATGCACTCAGGTTTTTTCATCATATGAATGTGAATGATTCTTTACCCAACTCTTTGTAAAAACTCTGAATCATGATTTCCAGAGTGATAAAAATTCTGCAAAGGAGAAAATTTCTTACAAATGCTAAGTGTATGTATACATGGGTAAAAACACACAGGTAATTTTTATTCATGTCTAAAGGCTATGGTTTTTTATACCTATGAGGAAAAATATATTGTTTTCATTTTTCTTGGATTGAGTTTAAACCTCTTTAAATTTATTTGGTTTCTGTTACAAAGAAAAATGTTAATATGTAGATGTGAAAACAAAGATGGCAAAGGATGGATTCTTTTTCTAGGAGCTACTGAGTTCTCATCACCTTGTTGTCATCTCTTGTGAATAGATATTTTGAAGGTGGTTAAGGTGATAAATTTATACAGGATTATATTTTGCTAAGTCTGCCTCCAAATTTGAATTAACAGAACAAATATATAGCCTTGCTAGAAAAGCAATGCATTTGTTCTCACTGGATCTGAAATGGAGACTCTCAAGAGGCGTTTCAGAAGACTCCATGTTGTTCTCTGGAAGAGGAAGTAAAAAATATAAAAGTTCTTGTTTAAACAAAGTAGAAGAAAAAAAGGTGTCATTTACCACACGGTTGAAATTTTAGTTGCTGTATGAAGCTGTTTTACCATACCTTGGTTTTGGACTGCTGTGCCAACAGATTTCTCACTGCTATTCTTGAGACAGTAAGAGGCAAATAAATTCTGAATCTAAAGTTTTTACCTGCTCTGAGAGTCAAAACAGCATCCTCTGAATAATCTTGTCTGACTAAAGAGTAAAATAAAAATTAGGTTAGACTGGTTCTCCAGTCTAGAGCACTCTACTGGTTGATTCTTCTACGTTTGACCTTGGCTACTGAGATCTGGAGAACAGCCTCATTACAGGTGTAAGAATTTGCATAAGCAAACACCACAAAGCCATGGCTGCAAGCATTTGTTTCAAAGTTACTTTCCTACAGGAAGTGACTGTGATGTTACAATATATGTATTCTACGCTAAGGCCTAACTTGGTGAGAAATCTGTTGGCACTTGCAATCACTAAGCAGCAGCTGGTCCTTTTGTCTCCCTCTTTGTCATCCTGAAGGCCTGAACCTCACTTCTGATGTTACACTGCTTCATAATTTTGTGACAAAACTTATTTTTTTCCCAAGTAAGTTTTATGTTTCCCAAGTGTGTTTTATATATCTTACTCCTTTTTATTACCTAGTGTACTCCTCTTGTTAACATGGACCAGTCCTCACCCAGTTTAGTTTTTATTTGCACTGTTCTTGAGGAGTCATGTTTCTGTCAACCATGATTCCTAGTCCATACTGCTTCTAGCATGATTAGCCTCTGATTTCATATTATGTAGTTCTTTCATGCACCTGGATGTGCCTGTGGTACAAATTTGTGGCACTAGGGTACAGATTGTATCTTTTGCATCTTTCTGACCTTGATGTCAAAGAGAACCTCTAGGCTAGATGAACTGACTTAGTTTGTCAGCCTTGAATTGCTGCCTTTCAAGCCTGTACAATATGGAAGCTGAGGGAAACAGAAGGTATTGGGTGAGACTTATCAAAAAGAACAATGATCCTGTACAAGTGGAGTAGGGAACCTTGAAAATAGGTCAAAGTAAGACAAAAGGGAGAAAGGGTAACTCATGTCAGCATTCTTAGCAGATCTGAATTAAGTTATCATTGATAATTTGCATGCTGAGCATTTAAATGATGCTCACAATTGAGATGCCCTGAAACCTAATACCCTTGGTGTGTTAGTATTCTTGGAAAAAGAAATATTAAAATGTTTATTATTCTCAGTTTGCAGGGACCAAGAAAATGTAGGGATTGACCATTCAAGTTGAGAACAAAATAATTATAGGCCTGCTTGGAAGCTCTGTTTGAGTGAATTGTATAAATGTCCGTGTTGGAGTCATACTGAAATTAAGATTTAAATGTTATGATTTTAGTGTTTCAGGGTATAAATGCAAATGCTATATGAATTTTCACTGTACATACCTGCATCTTGTCAGGGTATTTTAATGCAGAAATATTACTGCTAAGCTTTCACTCTCTGCCTCCTATTACTGGAAATATTAAAGCAATTGATAATTTTGCTGCTGTGTACTGTTTTTGTGGGTAGGTTGCTCAGCTGCAAGAGATATTTATTAAATAATAGTGATTATTTAATTTGAAAATTTTTAAGCTGTTAGCCACATAAAATGTAGCTTGATGCACATGAGTTCATGAATAATTAGGTGCTGTAGGAGATGCCTGAAAATGTGGGTGAGCAGTCTGTGTTGTTCCTTTAAACATACGCGGCTTGAAAAGCAGATGGAGTTGTGTTCTCATGATGTTTAAGGACTTTTAGAGCACTGCATATCACCAGCATCTGGAGACCAATTACTGAAGAGTCTCCATAGGGGTCCTGCCTCAGGGTTTTTAGTTGGATGAATAATATATAAACTCTACAGTTTCCCACAGAGAGCGACTGGAGCAGTATCAGAAGGAAATAAGCCTTTTAGGAGTTCAGCTGAAAATGAAATAGCACAGGATTAAAATGAAGCAGTTTTGCTGTTACACGCAAAGTCGAGTATCATGTTTTAGTTACATGAATTCTGATTTTTTTTTTCTAGCCTTTATCATTTTGGAATCTTGCTTTTTCTAATTTTAGTACACATCTATTTGAAAGCTATAGCAAAACACTGTAAGGCTTATGCAATTACTTCAAGAACTAAATTTTCTTTTGAAAAAGCAGTGGAAATTAATACATACATCATTCACTTTATAATACAGGTTCAGTGTTATTGTACTTGAACCATAATCATATTATATCTTATCTGTTATTGTGTCTGGCTCTAGGTTTACTCAGTTTGCTTTTCACAGCTAGAAATAGTTGCAAAATGGTATATCCACTTACTATTCAAAACCCTCTTTCAACTCAGTATATATTCCTTAAAATTCTTGTCTTTGTTCTCTGCTTAAATTTACTTGAAAGCAGAATACACTTGAAAAGGAAATAAAAATATCTGAATGGAAATATTTGCATCTGAGAAGAAATTTTTCTTTTTCCTAGTTATAATAGAAATTCTTCTCAGCTGGTTTGATTCAATACAGATACCAGTCAAAATTCACTAAGCAGGCACTTAAGAGCTGAAGAACTCATTACCTGAAGGACACTACTGAGACCTGTGCAGAGGAAAACAAAGGAGAGTGTGGCTTTTATTAAAAACAACCGAAAGAGCCCCAAACCAACCATCCAGATAAAAACCCAAGTATTGTCATTGGTGCTATGATTGTTTTAGTTAGCACTTCCTTCCACCAGCTATTTTTGGCAAATTTGAAAGTTCAGTGCCTTGAATTTCTAACTCTGGTAGTAATCTTCATGAGACTAATGTTCCTATCAACTTCAGCATAACTCTTCAGCTGTATATGCAGCTAAATCACAGAACGGGTAATGCTGGCAGGGACCTCAGTGCATCATCTGGGTCATTTCAAGCAGGGTCATCCCAGAGCACACGGCACGGGATTGTGACAGTTCTTGAACATCTCCTGAGACGGAGACTCCACAACCTCTCTGGACAATCTGTTCTGGTGCTCAGTTACCCACACAGTAAAGAAGTTCTTCCTTGTATTCAGGTGGAACTTCTGTGCATGAGGTTCTGCCCATTGCTTCTTGACATACTGCTTGTCCTGGTACTACCAAGCACAGTCTGGCTCCATCTTCTTGGCATCCTCCCTTCAGATACTTACAAACATTTGAGTTTTCTCCAGGCTAAACAGGGCCAGCTCCCTCAGTCTTTTTTCATATGTGAGGAAATAAACTGAAACATTTGCAGGTTTGAAAATGACACTTTATTTCCCATATGAAATCAAAATTGAAGGGAAAAAGGTAGGAGTAGAATCGAATTCTGTGAGGAAAGGATCAGGATGCATTTGGAAGCTATGTGTTCTATTATGTTGAGCTATTTGATATTTAGAGCTTCAGAAAGATAAGTACAGCTTGCTCTCCAAAGGAATAGAAAGTGCTATATTATTAGGAAAATAATTGTTGCCATGCAGTGGAGTGCTAGAGACACAATAAAAATCAGAGTGTGGTTGTGTCAGATTACGTATCAAACTGTATTCAAGGCATGTAAATGATCCTGCTTTTGTTCTGTGAGAAGCTCCCCACATTGTAAAGGGAAACAAAAGTAGCTACCAGAACTAAGTATTAGGCTAAACTGAACCTGGCTAATATCAGAATTTAGGTTTCACTTTAATGAGATGAAGTCAGTCTCTTGGCTTTGAATGTTCCAAAGTCTTTATACTTATATGAATAGACTTGAGTTGTTCATGTGCATCATTGCTCTCTAGGGCTGGTACTCTGATTCTGATGATGTTTGAAAAAGTAATTCACCATCTCTCCTCAGTTCCCTGTTTTAATTTGCAACCTCTCTTTTCAGTCATGAATATTGTAATCTAATATAATCTAATATAATCTAATCTGAGTGGTATCAAATCATGCTTGGTCTGGTCATAGTTGATACAAGGGGCTACTGCTTGTTTATGAAAATAGTCTCAAGGTAATTGACCTTGAAGTGTAATGTATAATGCTAAACTTTGTGCTTCCAAGTTTACTGGGAGAGTTTAAAAAGCAGGAAAAAAGTCTGGTTGGTCACAGCAATGGAAATGAAATAGGATTTAGATTGCATAGAATAGCAAGGGGGAAAAATGTTGGAGGAGGGTACTGAGAAATGGTGATAAAGAGAGAAGTCTTGCAGGTGTCACCTCAAAAAATATATTTTTTAATTCATGCTTCCGTTACAAAGATAGCCTAAGGTGTATAGGTCAATCTCTGATGTATTTTTTTAATCCTGTCTGTTCCTCAGCTCTTAGTTCTTGATGTCCAATATTGGCTGACATCTGAGCTATGGAAACCATTAAGAACTGGCCAGGATGTTTAAGATTACTCAGGAAAAAGGAATGGACCAACAAAGTGATTGTGAAGTCATTTAAGATGTCATAGCTGTTGCTATGAGAGAATAAAAACAAGTATAAAGGAGGGAATTTAGGGGATGCTGATGTATTGTTTGGGGTTTGGTTGTGTTTTGTTGATTTTCTTGTAACTAGAAAACCGAAGACTTTAGAATAACCAGAACTTGATTTATGTGGAAGTAGCATACCCTAGAAACTTCTAATACGCTTCCAGAATGCAGGTGAACTAAACTGAAATCCCTGAGAGTACAGAAGTATGTGACCCAGATGTAAACTGTCCTTGTGATGTCACTCCTGAGCCTGCAATCTCGAGTGGTGCTGATGCAAAGCAATACAACAGCTTAGGAGCATTTCAGCTTCTATGGATGCTGTAAAAGAATAAAGAGAAAATGCAAATGGTCCCCATAAAATAATCTCTATTCAGTGTCTGTACAGGGTGCTGGCTTGGATCAGGCCAGGAGTGGGGGAGCTGGTGTTTTCTGCCACCTGCATGCAGGGAGTTAGCACTCCCTCTCAGGGAGGATTGTGCCTGAGACATTTCTTTTCCTTATCCATTGGTCAACCTCAGAGATTGCAACTGAACATGCCACCTTTCTTCTGAGCAGCTTAATAGCGAGATGAAAGCTTTGTGGGCTCAGCATAGCAAGCCCGTAAAATGAGAAGTGTGTAAAAATAGTCAGAAATAAGGCATGTTTGATCCCTCAAGGCATGAGGCATAGGTCTCCTAAGCTGCTGGAATGAGTCCTTCCACTTTTTGCTGTAATATAGTTACATCTCTTGCAGTGAGTGTTGGACTGGTTTCAGCTATATGTGGGAATGGAAATGCATGCACCAAAATAAAGCTAGACAATAAAAAGATATTTTGAAAATAATGTTTTTAATGTTTTTGAAAATGATGTTTTTAAAACATCATTTTGAATGCCTTTGTTTCTACTTATGCCGGCACTTTTATGGTGCCACTGCAATTCCTGAGGATAAGAGACAGAAGTATACCTGTTCTAGCATGTCACCTTAGTAGCTATTTCTGCTCCCTGCCCTTCCGTCTGTGAGAATTGGCTTCCGCCAACATTGCACAGCAGTTGAATATAAAAGATGTAAACTTTGCCTCTGCAACTTTGTGTGATCTTTTTAGTATCAGACAAACTTGAGAAACTATCAATTAAACATAATTCTTACCCTAAATTGTCTAATGTGATTGCTTTGTTTTCTCTCAGTTTCTGCATAATTGAAATGCATTTTCTACGTTTTGCAGAAATTCATACCTTATCAAGTTTATTTTCTCTAAAGCTGTACTTGACTCAACTAATAAAACTACTACTTAAGTTGCAGAAGCAAAAGCTTTTCTAACAGTAGGAGGAAAATTTGAAGAAATTTAATTTGATTTCAGCTATGAACTTCATGTCATTGAAAATGACAAAAACTGCTTCTTGATTTACAAATTAAACAGCTTTACTAATGGACCCATTTGGAGAAAGTAGGTATCAAAACTGGAGAAATTCATATTTTCCTTTTTTTTTATGACAACGTGATTTGGTATATTCCAGTAGGTTGAGAGATGGTTGTTTCATGTTCTGGCTCTCAGCCTCTGGAGAGCTTGCTTTCTCAGCAGCCAGTGATAAGCAGAGCTGTCAAAATCTTGATCTTCATCTTCTTTCAGCCTCAGTCTAGATACTGCCTTTGAAAGTTTCACAAAACATTAAAAACTTGTTTCCTCTGGTATTTCTCAACATTTCTTCAACATGTCTGCACACATTTCAAAAAGATATCACTTTCTCTAATCCCTCTCTAAACTGTTTGAGTCTTTTAGGACTACTTTTGAGCAATCTTTAGTGCTAAAAGTTTAAAATGCAAAGGCAATCTCTAAATACTAATCTCAATGGATGTTGTTTGTTTTTTTTTTTAAGAAAAAGAACTGCATGATTAAGTCTTCTTGTCTGTTACGCAAGCAAAGGAATTTTTGAGTAAAAGAATTTGTATATGTATGTTATGTAAATCACAATTTAGATTAGATAATAAGAATGAATTTTCTGCTGAAAAGGCAGAACAGGTTGTCCAGGGAAGGAATTTGGTCACCATCCCTGGAGGAATTTAAAAGCCATTTCGATGTGGCACTTTCAGATATGGTTTTACTGGTGGACTTAGCATTGCTGGGTTGGATTCAGTGATCTTAAAGCTCTTTGCCAGCATAAATGATTCTTTAATCCTATTTTTTCATCTTTTGTAGTGGACATAGGGTACAATTAAGAATCATATCTTTGTTTTTCATAGCATTGACTGCTATGTTCTGCTTGAAATGACAGGTTGCTTCAAAAAATTATTCACCAAATTTTTAACGAAAAATTCATTCTTTCGTCAAATACACTGTACTTTTGCACCTGTAAGTTCTCTAGCTTTTTTAAGCTGGTTTAGCATCTCAAAGAGACAAGAGTTTCAGCTGCCATATGGTAGCATATGTATGATTGTACTCGATGGTCATACAATGTTTACAAGATGTACAATTGTATCAAAAATATCTAATAAATTATTTTTCCTTCTATGCCTATTGCTATGCCAAGAGATATTTAGTCAAAAGCTCTTTTTTTCCAGCAAACTAGTTCTTTTGTCTGATCTATTCTTGTTACATGAACGTAGCATTGTGACTGCTCACCCATTTCCCATGAGGTGAACTGTGATGATTTATGCAATTGCACGGTTCTTTATGTATTTTTAGTACTGTATTAAAGCAGAGTGGTCACAGAAAGAATACTTCTCTTTGACCAGAGGTACTCTGCAGGCTCCTCTGATAAAGAAACTAGCTTTTTGTTAAAGAAATTACCCTTTTTTTTCTCTTTTGTTTTTCAGTCTACCACAGTGTGGCAGTAGTTGTTTTTGCTTCCATGTGCTCATCCTGCCCTCTGTTGCAAAGCTTAGGTATTTGCTATGTGGTATGTCTGATAATTTTCAAAGAATTCCAGGTCTAGTGCCATTGATTGTCATGAGATTCCAGGAGCATTGAAGAGATGTGATCTTTTAGCATCCAGAGTATTTTCCTCTTTACCT
The DNA here is from genome assembly GCA_013400215.1 of Cisticola juncidis. Taxonomy (NCBI): domain Eukaryota; kingdom Metazoa; phylum Chordata; class Aves; order Passeriformes; family Cisticolidae; genus Cisticola; species Cisticola juncidis. Next base: position 345,773 of record VXBR01011467.1, read on the forward strand.
TTGAAAGGGTGTTCAGTGTTCAGCAAAATGTTCTTATTTATTAAATGGGTAACCAAGACTGAGATATCTCTGACAGGATTTTCTTGGGACACATCGCCCTGAAGTTTTTCTGGAAGTCACAAGTTTCAGGTGCACCACTTTTTCCTTCAGGCTCTTTGTTGTTGTTTCACTCATTTCATCATTCTGTCTTGGTGGTGGTAACTATGGTCATGCTGAGAGCTGATTCAGCTTTCCCTTTTTATTTACTTGTTACTCTAGCCTTATACAAGTATGACCTCTAGATGCAGCATTACTGTTTTAAAGATATTGGTGGAAGTGACTAAACATGTTTTGTCAGCAGCCATGAAGACAATAATACTGCTTCATCTTCAGAATAACCATGGAATATGATACCTGCAACATGAAAAGATGTGGGGGTTTTTCACTGAGTTTGAACAACTGGGATATGCACTGGGCCAGATGACTGAGCATGTGCCTGTATTAGCCATTAAGTGAGGAAAGTTTATCAAGGGGATGCAGGTCTTCTTACAGAAAATGCCTTAAGCCTCTGAATCTAGGGAGTTCATAGGAGCTCAATTACTAAATTCATTAACAGAAAAACTAACTGGAAGTAAGCTGGAGGGCTATGATAGTTTCTCAAGCTATGCAGTAGCTCAGGCATCGGAGGGTAAACAGACAAGAGAATTGCTGGTATCCAGGTGATGTGAATGACATGGCACCTCAGGCTGTATTACCAGTGACTGAGGCAAATAATTTCAGCTACATTGGTGGATAAGATTTGCTGACAGTTCCAGAAATGAAAAGTTTCTTAAAGGGAAAGTAATAGTAAATTATTACAGTAAATTTCTGGAAAGCTTTGAAAAAGTTCCATAACTCTTCTCAAATGGGAGGAGGGAATTAAAATTGCTATCTAGGAAACTGGTGCTGTACAGTAGTCAAAGATCTGATTCCTACTCTTTGTCATCTCTTGTTTTGGTGACTTCTTCAAAGAGCGACTGTAGTTATTTCTTAGTTATAAAAAATGAACCAGCTCCAGAAAATAGATAGCATTTTAAAAATGCCTTCTGATGTTTTGCTGACTAAAAGATGAAACTGTGTTGACTAAAATTAGTCCTGTGCAGAGTGCCTAGAGTTTTAGTGCATGTGTAAAATTCTCATGTAATTTTTATATCTACATAGTATTTACCATAAAGATGAAGTTTCCCTCAATTCCTTGAGTTATAACATCATAATTTATGGATTTTGAGGTGTTTTTTTTACTCTTCAGTGTTGTTGAATGCACTGATGCCAACGTAGAGATATAGCTGAAAACAGGAAATATTAACTGAAGGGTTAATTCTGGAATAGTGGCCATAAAAGTAAATTAGGAAAGGGGTTGACCAAACAAAATTGAGACCTTGTAATGCCATTAATGTAGCTTTGATCTGGCTGCAGCTTGAATCCTGTGTTGGATGCTCTCAAGTTCGAAAGTGGTAGTGCTGAATGTGGATAGTTCTGTAGAAGAGTAGCATGAATGTCGAACAACATGAAATTGCTTTGCTGCACGTGTCACGGATGCTAAATGTTTGTATTGATTTGTGAGACTGAAAAAAGTTCAGGCAAATTCATTGAGGTTTCATAAATAATGTAGGCAAACCCTTCACTTCAGGACACTGAGGGTCACACTTGTAGAAGCAGAGAGAGGCATGGGAAGATATAATGGCAAATTCATCTGTTCTCATATGCTTTGGAAATTACCTGCGATCAATCTCTCAGAAGATGCTGGGCTAACTAAACCCACAAAGGACTTCTGCTCCAAAATGATTCAAGATAAAAATGAAACTGAGAAATTACACACATTAAAATTCCTTTTGCAATAAAATAAAACATGAATGATACACAATAAAATCCAGGTTTAGACACTTTTGCCTAGTTGTGTAAGGCTATGCCTTAGAACACTTACATACCCTTTCTGAAGTAAATGAAATTTTTCCTGAGTTTACAACTGCAAAGTTATTCAACACTTTAGTTTTCCAAGGAAAATAATTTCTGAAGTAGAAATTATTGGTCTGAGTAGACAGAATATGGATCAGTGAGTAGGTATTTAATGGGAGAGGAATGTTTATGGGAAAAGAGATGCTGTTGTTATAAGAAAGTGAAAGGGATTGATTTTCACAGAAAGCCATTTTTATGTTTTTCCACTGTGTTTGTGGTGTCATGATGAAGATTTAACAAAATGATCATCGTATTAACTGTTTATGAGAACTCTTACATTAATTATTTGGGACTGAATTCTGCTGCTCACAAATAGAAATCTAGAGACTTGTCTCAAATTATTGAAGGTAAGCTCCAAGGTAATCAAAGTCCACTCTTGACCCTCTTTTTATCTTGAGAAAAATAGATAAATAAAATAATGAAAAATAGAATTTTAGACTACCCAAGTAATAAAAATAATAACCTATTCTTTAAAAGATAAAAAAGTTCATATCTCAGTCTTTTATTGCCACCTTCTCTCTTTATTTCCACAGCAGAAATCATAGAGTTAGTCTTCAGAAGTCTAGTTCATTTCCAGTTCTGCAGTGTGGGATATATCCTGCTTGTGTGAAATTAGCAGTATTTCCTTTCGGTCCAGGATCTGCTGCAAAGCCCACATAACTTCCCCAGCACCATTGTTTAGTGTTGAGACCAATTGTCACTTACTTATTGCTCCTTTTTAGTTTATACTGTAGTTGTGTGCAGAATGTGTTAATCATTATAAAAAGAGAAAGACTCTTCCTGCCTCAGGAGTTTTCTGTTTATCTTTCAGATCATGACTTGACTGACATTTACAGATTCTGCAACAAAGCTAATTTAATTTTTGTCGTTTGTTAGCCAAGGGAAGGAAAATAATTTCTGGCTGAAAGTAACATAGAAGGTCCTCATAATTTTTTTAGTTAAATGTTTTCCCTTGGAAAAATAAAGTTTTCTGAAAGTCAGTAATTTTTTCGGTGAAGAATCATAGCTTCCATTAAACACTTCAACAGTGTAACAATAGAAAATAAAAAAATAAAAGCAATTTTAAAAAATATGAGAAGTGAATTTAAAACCATTTTCATTTTCACTTTCCTTTGCATCATAGTTTACTCTTGGACATGAAAATGGTTCTGACCTATTCTCAGATTTCAGGATTGCAAATGGGGTTTTTTTAGCTTTGATAAACAGTTTTGAAGTTGTTCAAAGAACTGAGTCCATAATTATCTCTGTGTCTCTTTTTTGTTGTTGCTTTGCTTAGCTTTGCTAAACAGGCAAATATAAATAAGAAAGCAATAAATTATGAAGCACCTGAACAAACACTTGTACACAGCATAATGCCTTGAAAACTTTGTAACAAAGATATGTCAGAGTAGCCCCACTGTTTATTTTAAGGGTTGGGATATCTGGGCGTGTTTAACAATATGTTAATGGAAACATGAGTTTGAATTATTTATTCATGTTTGAATTTAAATAAAGTCTAATTAAAATTCAGTGAATGTAGAAAATTTTAGTAAGTGTTGTGCTGTGTATGCGTGCTCTGACAGTGCATGCTATTGTGAATTACTTGGCAGAACACGGCCTTTCAGAACTTGCACCCACAACTTTCATACATCTATCTTTTGAATTTGCCAGTTTTGCACATCTGTGAAAAGCATGGGCAGTTTGAAATGAGAGCATTGTGCCCTGACTGAAAGAAATTGTTCTGCTTTTAGCTGCAGTCCCTTATTTCCTCTGTAAATTCAATATATTTGTAGCACCTTGAATCTGCAAATGCATTTTGCTGCAGAGGTTTCTCATAGTTTGCAGTTACTTTTAAACCCATAGCAGATGTAAAAATGTTGAACTATTAACAAAAGCAGTACTTTATGAAGAATACTGCAGGCTGTCCTGAGGATGCCTCCTAAAAGACTGTAAGTGCCTCAAGATGCAGAAGGTAAACAGAGTCTCAGTTAAAGCTCACCTACATGATATCAAACTCCCAACAGCTCTGCAGCTCCCTTTTTAAATTGTAAGATAATTACTGTCCTATAAAAACATAGTAAGTAGCTGAAAAAATGTAATAGATGTTTAGTTTTATTTACACATTTTGAGTATTACATACAACTATTACAGATTATTTACACATAGATACAATTCAGAAAGTTCAACATTTGTATTAATGACTAAAATATAGAGGTATGAGATGCATCTCTGTTCTCCAATGTACTTTATATGGGGATAAAAAGACATTTCAGTAATTTTTAATCTCTTTTTACCTTAGGTGGCATTTGCCTTCACATTAATTACTCTTTTCCTGTTTCTTTCACCCCATTGCAAACATTTCTTAGCCCTTTGAAAGACTGAAGAACTCTACATTTAGAACTTGCGGGGAAAAAGCAAGCTTTTAGCACAAACAGACCTTTGGCAGGTTTAGCACATCCGTAACAGCTGTTATAATTTGCCATAATTTTTTATGCAACATCGTAAAGGAAAGGCCATAACTCCCATCTCTGAATGCAACTGGCATATTTCTTCCTACTGCTCCTACTGTGGACTGCCAATTATCAAGAGTGAGTAATGAAGGAGTGAAGCCTTTGGAGCAGCCAATTCTCAGAACCATTAGTTTTCTTTTATATTCAAGCCTAATTCCAGGAATGTGCTATATGAGAAATAAGACATATCATGTCATTTCAGGATAATACCATGTAATTTTGGGGTAATAAAGAATTCATTTCTGTAGAGAGAAGTGATCTGATATGGAAAAGTTCAATTTTATTCTCCCCAGAGAGCTTTATCTCTTCAGATGTGACCTCGTGTAATTAAATATATTCCAAACATCAAAAGAAATGGCAGCAGAGCAGACAAAAGAATTCTCTATTTTATGTAGAAATGAAATTAAATTATATGAAGCAGTCAGTGTAATATAAGATGATGTAGATTGCTACTATTCATTGTTTCCAGTGGAATTCCTGCTGTTCAATTTTATTCATTACAGCTTCATGAGAAGGCAATCGCATTGAGTCTTTGTGACTAGCTTAAGACCCAAGCTTAAATTGCATTAATTCAGAAAGTACTGGCAAGGATCAGTACTTAATTGCTGTTATCACTTGAATATTAAAAAGAGATGGTGTCCACTAGACAAGAGGTCGTAGATCTCATATGTGAAATATCAGGTCCCCGGAGGCCACACATCTGATCCATGAAAACATACATGTTCAATGAAGGAGGACCTAAGTCCTTTTTCTATTACAACAAAAAATTAAAAATATTTCAAAACAAATACAATAATTTCCAAACCACCCATTTTTTTCCTAAAATCAGCTGACCTCACTAATCTAAGTTGAGAAAGTTTTTACTGTTAAGAGATAACAGGCTCAGACACACAAATTCCTAAGACAAGCTGGGATTAACTCATCATATTTTTAAAGGTGTTTTTTAAGTGTTTTATTCCAGTCCTTTTAGTGAAGGAAAGTGACAAAAAGATAATGGCTGGTCATATATTAACTGCTAAAAAGGATTGAAAATAACTGAAAATATTTTTCATAAAGCCAGCGTGCATCCCCTGTTACATTTTCACATTTCACATTCTGTATTTTGCAGCTGTTACTTCTGGGAAGACAGAGATAGTGCTGAAGGCAGTCTTGCCCCTGATGTACTGCAGCGTGTTAATTACCAAAGAGTGGGAGCAGCCTTGCCCTCACAGCCATGGGTGTGATAAAAGAGTGGTTGGAGTCACTTGGAGTCAGCTGGCTGTGCTGTGAGGAGGGAGGGACAGGAGGTTACGCAGGAGATGGAAAGGGTAAAACATTGTACGAGGGACAGGCAGGGTTAGGTGGCTATGCTGGGGACAGGAAGGAGCCAGCTGGAACTGCAGAAGGAAGAGAGAGGAAGGAGAGAAAGAGCCAGAGCTGTGTGGAGCTGCCCATGGGAGGCTACACAGAAAAGGTATGAGGGGCTTTTAGGTAACAAGGGGCTGATGCTTGAAGCCTTCTTTGGTGTCAGTTGTACCTCCTCCGTCAGTTACTTCATTATAGTCATTAAAGGTGCTCAGCAAGTATTTTTTATTGTGGTATTTTTGGTTACTTTCAGAGTAGAGGCATAAGGGTTTTTCTTGAGCTCCTCCAATTCTCGGGAGCCTTGTAGCACACCAAGGGGGAAAGAACAAGCATGCTGTGCTTGTTCTTGAGCTCCCCCACTTGTGGAATGGCAGACTTGTCCTTGGGCCACCCAGGCATGCTGCTCCTGAATGAAGAGATTTTGAAAGAGGCAGGGTGGGTTCACAGAATGCACTGAAGTTCATCCCTCACTCTGACACGCTGTTTAGAAAGCATGGCAAACATAAATTCTGAAAATGTTTCCTTTAGCTCCGATTCTGCAGCTTTGGCACTGGTAATGTCAGATGCTATCTAGAAAATATGTAATAGATGAAACTCCTTGCAGTAAATTGGCCCTAGAGCCTTCTTTAGGAATGGTGTCACCTTAAAGCAATAACCTAACATGGCAACTTTTATTCTGTAAGTTGAACCTGGTAGAAAATTAGATTTTGATTGCCATTCACTTAGGGTACTTGTGGTTATTGGTATTTCAATACTCACTGAAAAGGCAGTTTTAGAAACTTGGTGTCTGAGGTGTATTAATAGTGCAGCAAGGTGACTCAGTACTGAGATGGACTTTCTGCTTGCTTCCCAGCATATGAAATGTTAAGTTTAAAGCTTGATCATAACAATTTTTTAATTGTTTTCTCTATGATTTGCTGTAACAAGAAGTATGCCAATTCCAGCATAAAAACGAAGGGAGGGTTTTGGATTGTTTTAGGGTTTATTCTATAGCATTGATTATATATTACCCTGCACTCTGAGGTAGAGGAGTAGTGTGTTGAAGAAAGCCTGACTCAGGCTTTATAGTATAAGTTATAATATAACCTTATATTTTAAAGATAAACTTATGTTTTAATGCCAAGCTAAAGGCAAGTTACACCATATCCTTGTGGAAAGAAGCTTCTTGAAAATCCACAGCCTGATGAAGCTCTAAAATCTCTTTAAACAGGAAGGGTTCTACATCTTCTCCACTTTGGCCTAGTAACCTTTTACTCCACACATGAGAAAGAAAAAAAAAAAA
>VXBR01011467.1:352911-375205 GCA_013400215.1 Cisticola juncidis
AAAAAAAAAAAACAAAACCCTGCAGTTTTTCCATTATGTTATTTATTTTGAGAAATAAGACTTTAGAATGGACTGCAATGGAGACACATTTTGAGCTGATTTATTTTGCTGGTGTCTCAGCTGTTGCCTGATGCATCTGTGTTCAAAGAAAGTTTCTTCCATTGTTGTCTGCAAGTGTCCTTCTGTAGCTATGATCTAAATGAAGGCCAGAACAGGAAACAATTTTGTTATCCAGGCCCAAATACATAGCTGTCTTAATTCTCTTGTAATTTGATTATCTAGTATGTTGAGAAGTCAAGGGGAAGAAAAGTTTTGAAGCAAGATAGGTGGTTTTGATGTGACTTCAAAATTGATGTTGCATTCATTACCTTTTGAACTATACTACGTCTCTTGTGAAAATGGTGCTTCACAGACCCTTTTGCCAATTTCAATGTACATTTTTGCTGGGCTTTTGTAACTGATGTACATCTAAGTTCAATTCGTTAAAGTTTGTTGTCCTTCTAACTCCAGTAAAAGTTAATTTTATTGACATTGCCAATTCATATGTTTTTGTTTTATTCAAATATTCATTTTTATTCTGTAAATTGCAGTTTTTCATTTCAATTGATTCTAAAATGATATGATTAATTTACTGTTTATTTGTTCAAAATAGAAATTGCAACTCAGTATCTGAACATGAATTATGCAAATGCACATTCAGTTTAATATTAAAAGTCCTAGTTTAAGCTTATTAATTTCACTAATATGATTCAATATCAGCTACAGATATGAATTAGTTTGAAATGCTTTAAGACTTACTCATAGTAAAGCTCCTAGGAATTTAGTTAGTATTTTATGCTCCCCCAAGGATGCCGAATATGTAGAACCGAAACACATGAGATAAATACATCAAGCCACTGTTATTTTGGTAGTTGGTAGTCAAATATTCAGGGACTGGGACTGAAGACTTTCATATAGATAGATACATAGTTTCACTTGGTATATTATTTCCTCCAAAGGAAAGGTAGTTGATAATGTGACCATGGACTTCTATAAAAGATAAGAGCAAAATAAAAATATTTTTGAATTATTGCTTAAATAAATGGCTACTACCAGCAGGATAGGATCTGATAGTGCATGTCATGGATTTCCCCATGTGTTCCTGTGTGTTGCTAAAAAATGAGTGGCTAATGATAATGAAGGACTTGATAAGATGATGCCTGCTGTATGGTTTATTTTTACATCGTGGCAGTGCAAATATATACATGAAATTGTAGTAGTCTTTGGCAGAACAACCTCAGTAACTGATCATTTTAGCTTTTCATTCATACCTCTGCATGAGCCTGTTATGCCTTCAGTTATGATAACATCTGAAAAAATTGCAGTTATTATGAAGAAGGTATATTGCACTCAGATGTAGTCCTGCACTGTTATGTGCATAAGCAGAAGTAGAAAAGAGTATATTTCGTTAGAGGAGTTTTAAGTAATAGTACTTTATAAAGAAATGTTTAAAATAAGAAAAAAAAAAAAAAACTTCACTAATTTTTTCTTTGCCAGTATCTGAAATACAGGTAGATAAAGATTCTCAATGGAAATACTATTTTCACTGTAGGTTTCCTTATATAAATCAAAACAGGGTTTTAGCTACTTACAGTTCAGAAAGGCTATTTGTCTGTTTCCTCTTTCTCTTTTCCTGTTCATGTTTTCTTTCCCAAATAAATGTGTGTTTATGGAGAACATGTTTATGTGTGCTGGGGTAATAAACCTCTGGATGTGTGTATGTAGCTGTCGCTCAGTTCCTTGGGAAGCGATTGCCTAAGAATGAGAGGCATGGGGACAACACACGTGCACGCTGGTATGTACAGCACCTTCTCTGAAAATTCTTAATGCAGATGAGTCCTAACACTGGTTTTGCACTTCAGAAGTTCTCAAGGATGATTACAACCAATACTGTAATGATCCAAGTGTGATCTTCTGTACAGGTTAATCCAAATATTCTTCTTTGTTGTAGTAACTGTAAAATGGCATAATATATGCTGCAGACTAGATTTCTAAAAAGCGTGTCTCAAGAAAGGGTTTTTTGAATATTCACTAAAGCTGTGATCACAAGGAATATAAAAAAAATAAAAGTGAAGGGAAGCTCCAAGGAATTTAGCAGCTAAAATCTACATCTTTCGGGAATCTATGCAAAGTTTGTTGAAAAGATTGCCATAAGAATGACAACACCCAAACTTATGCACAAGCTACAACTTGTGTCATCTGTCAAGCTGCATTTATCTGTTGTGAAAACAAAGCTCCTCAACAGAATTTTTCTTCCTTTTGCCTTTTTTCCAAAACAAGGATACTGAGAATGGTTTTTCAACAAAGAAACTTTTTTCTAGCTATTCAGAGGCTGTATAGCCACGTTCTGAAGTTACTCTGATTAGAAAATGAAAATAAATCTTCATGAAGACCATGACGTGGAAGATTCCAGGACTAATCATTTAGTTTTTGTAATGTTGGCATAGTGAAAACAGACTTATAACAAGGAACCTTTGGTTTTCAATCAACATTATTGTCATCATCATTTTTCTTCCTATAAAATAATTACAAAGCACCTCCAGTATGCACTGACTGCTTTTTAACAGCAGTGTAGTAGACCCACTGTGGATTATTAGTATGATACATTTTCTTTTTAAAGGTAGGTAATTTGTGAAATACAGAATTTGCTGGATTACCTACAAAGGTTTATATAAAAATAACCAGCAATTTTTTTTTCAGTTCTTTGTATTTTGGCTTACCTGTACAGTCAAGATGATGTACTAAGCAAAGAATCTACTTTCTTGAACACTATTTTTTCATGACAATTCATATGCAGTTCTTAATTTAAAAATGCTAAATAGGACAAGGTGTTATTTCTACTGTTTCTCATTCTTTTTAGAAAGCAGCATTAAATCTCTAGCATCAGAGGGAAAATAATGAGAAAAAAAGTTCAATTATTTCAGAAGAACTATTCATGAGTGCCCTTAACCTTAAATGAAAATACTTAACTCAAACCTTGGATCATGCTATATATAAAAGAACAGACCCCCTCCCCCAAAAAAACCCTTTTCATTTTGATTAATATTTTTCTTTGATCTTCCTTTTGAAAGGCAAAATTATTTTTAGTGCAGGTATTATTGTTCCCATTTCACACAGTTCTCTAGTGACTCTTTTCTCATGGGTTTCTAAGAAATGCCTTGATATACATCTCACAAGTTTTAAGACTAGAGGAGTGAAAATTAGTGAAATTCTGATAAATTTGTGAAATACAATGTTTTGAAATGCCTTTTTTTTTTTTTTTTTTTTGTCTTTACCATTACCTCCCTTGGTTTTTTGGAAGTTCCAATAAGTCTCATATGAAATATGAGATTCTTCCAACTATACAGTGATGAACTGAGACATATTAAAGGTTTTATTTTAATAATAATGTTCTAATATTTACTTAATAGATGAGCTAAACCACGGATGAGTATTTGTACCAGCCACTTAAGTAGTATCTAACTGTTTAGGTATAACTTAGTCTTCAAAATATGATCACCAGGATAAATAAAATCAGTTGCCCTCAAGGTCTTAGAAATCATCTGGCCCTATAAAAATGAGGATTCTTTCATCTCTGAGCACTGCACATTGATAAACCCCATTAAATAATGTAAGACTGTAGAATTGGGTACATAATCTTTTTTTTTAGTATAAAGAAGCAATCCACAGAAGGGCAAATGGCAGCAGTGCTGATATTTCACAAGGCTAATTTATTGCTTTAAGTATTTCTCTGCAGCACTTCAGAAGAGAAGAGGTGATTACTCTGAGTATTTGCTCTGATAAAAAATGTATATTGCTAACCCTGAAGATAGTGCATAGGAGTGCCTTTTCCAGTTTGTAGCACAAGCTGTTCAGGTGTCACTAGTTATCAAGGTTGTCAGTCCTGTGTTAGTTTGAAGAGCTGCAGGATCTTGGTAAATTTGTAGAAAGTCTATCATGTTTCAGTCAGGGTTCTAAATTTTGCACAGCAAAACTGCTTATTGTCATCATCCCTGACTAATGCATTCTTCACACCAGCAAAAAACCCCAAGACTTGGTAAAAGTGGTTGTGCCAGTTTTAAAGCAATCCCCATAGGCTGTCTTAAGGAAATTGAGAGAAGCTCAGTTGAAATTCTAAACTTGTGCCTCCTTCATTTCATTGCTATGTTCACACTGAAACATCTATGGCCTCTTTATTTAGCCAGTCATGTGATGAGGAAGTATGACCAAGTTCTGTGTTTAGTTGAGATGATTTCCAGATAGTGTATGTGGAGGTATTAAAACTCTGGAGCTAAGCAGCTTCTTTTTTCTCTTCAATGTTTTGGGTTTATTTTTTTTTAGCTTTAGGTGGATATGTTGAAAGACATTAAAGAGTAAGGAGTCACAAATTGTGCTGATGAAATTAAAAGGGTAAATGTTTGTTCATAAACATTTTTATATGAGAAGGAATAAAAAGTGTCATTTTTATATCACCTATCTACATTTTTTTATTTTTTATAGTGTTTATCAGTACTAGGTTTTTAGGTTTAGTTGTAATAGGGTTTTATTTTTTCAATGTAAGGTTTTTCCAGGCACAGTTTATCTGTGCTTTTGGTTCCTTCTGTATATTTCTGAATTCTTTCAGACATGAACCTTTATGTCTCATATCATAGGTCTGACTGGAGACAGAAATGCGATGCAGAAACCATTTTCTGTTTAGCAACTCTGCTGGTGCCTATGATGATTTTCTTGGCTGTGGGCATGAGCACATGCAACAATCAGACAAGCCTTTTGAAATAGCAGTATTTATATTTCTTTAAAGAAGAAAAATGTGTTTAAAAATACTCCACATTTATTTTCCTAAAGGTCTATCTGGTCTGTAATATCTGAGGGGAAAGACTTGCTTTCAGTTAACCTTTCAGTAAATTGTTTCTCTTCCTTTGCTCTTCTCCCTAATTCTAGTTTCCTACTGTGTCTAGAGTATTACTTTGTAAACCTCTGCCTTCCTTTGATGCTTGTTGTGCTTCAACTGTCACTTAAAAAGCAGTCTTTTTTTTTACAGAAGTATTTCTTAGCTCTCCTTGAGAATTTGTAAGGAGCTGACTTACTCTGAACACCTAAATTCTATCTTTGTGCCAGACTTCAAATCAAACGAATATATATATGTTTAGTAATACATAAATGAATATAAATATTAGCAACTTATGCACGTGTGTAGCATCACCTGGTGCGTGGGTAAGCAATTCTATAGTTCCTAAATTTATTGACTATATTTAGGCTAAAAATTATTAACTGTCAGCATTGAAGCTTTGAGCTCATTCTACGTCTTGACAGAATAGTTTAAGCAAGATTGTTTCAGTTTCTAAGGTGAACTAAATTACTGAAGTACTGCCATGCAGAAACTAGACAGATATCATCATTATTCTTTGTTGTGTACTGATATCCTCACCTGTGTTAAATCATAGATTAAATTCTCACTTTACATAAATAAACACCATTCTGTTTATTTCACTCTATCCATATGGATTAATTCCAGCTGTGGTTCTGTTCCCGTAAATTCTTCTTCAGCTTGCAAGTGTATATGACTGAACCATTATTATATAAACAATGGCTAGGTATTATTCCAGAGGCTCAGATTCCTTAGAGTGATAAAAGAGTTATTACCTAAAGGATGTTATTAAACCTTTCCTGTAACTTCAATGTATGACACAAAAAATTAGTTGCATCATTATTGGCTAATTATGGCCATTGCTACGAGCACTAAATACAATGATTCTGTTGCTTTATTTGTACCTTGCAGCTTTCCCACCAATAATGATTCTTTTGGCAGAGTTGATAAAGTTGTTTAGGGAGAGTAATTTCCGTTTCTCTAAACTCAGTAAAAGCAATTTTCACTGCTATCTTGGTACCTCTTTAATCTGCCACACATTAATAAGCTTTCCTGGCTCTCAAAGGTGTGTCTTCACAGACTCTATAACTGCTATCTTAAGCATATTATGGGGAGTTAACAGTTTGATATTTTCTGAATATTTCACAGAAGTAATTTCTAGTGTAATGCATAGCATCCTAGTATTCAGGATTTACAGAATTTGCCACTGTGATGGAATGTCCTGATATTATTCATTGGGATTTTACTTAACAAAAATAAAACTAGGATGAAAGCTGTTTATTAATGGTCAAAATCCAAAGTTAACTAAGCACAGTTTAGTACAGGAGACAAAACCATAGTTAATTCAGTTATACCAAAAGCAAAAACCTGGTGTGGCCTTTTCTTCCTTCCTTCATGTAACAGACAATTAATGTAATCAGGAATTCAATCCTGGAACAGTTCTTCTAGCTTCTGATTTTTTGGAGGGATGATTCAAATTCCAATTTTCCTCCTGAAGAAGAGTTGATTGTTCTGTGCTCTCCTCTTATATTCTGTATATAATATTTTGTAAAGTTAAGTTACATATTAAGCTATAATCCCCAATTTTTCATGTTAACATTTTACAAGAATTGATTTACCTGATTTAAAAGAAATAACAAATCAGAAGAACATTGCTTACAGTTTTCCTCTCTCATATCCCTCTGGAGTTTTGGTTTGGTTTTGTTTTTTGCTAGGGTTTTCTTTTCACTGTGAATATACATGGTCAGGTGAATAAAATGCAGGTCTATGTCACTTCTTTGCTTTACCTGCACCCAGTGGATTGTGCTTGACAATATCTGCCTTTCTTGAATTCCTTATGCATTGTCAAGATAAGAAAAAGTAAGATCTCCTTTTCTTTCTACACCGCTCCTAATGTCTAGCATTTCCAATTAAATCAAAGACTACAAACCCAGGAGTTTAAAATTATCCCATCTTCTCTTTCATCAGAAGATACTTTTAGAAATTGCTAATTGGCAAATTAAGGCTGTCATGGCACATCAAGTGGAATCTGGGTCTGTAAAGGGGTCTGCTGCTTTGGGGCATGTATTTGCTTCCTCTTGCTGGATTTCACATATCTTGTTTCCAGTCACTCAGCACCACAGTTGGGGAATGTTTCATTGACATGAGTTACTTAACATCTATAGATTTTGGTTATTACTACCAAATTCTCCAAAATGCACAGAGTTAAGAATTCTAAAGGCTAGCAGTGTGATGTCTGGTATATAACCTACGGAAAGTCTGATTTGGACACTGTAAATGAAGAGATTTGCAAACAGGCTAATACCTTCCAGACCTTTTCTCATGAAAGGCAGTCAGTTCTGTATTATTTACGATTCCAGTTGTGCCTCTCACTGATGAAAAGATGCCACTAATCTTTTCAGAGGCATCTATTGTTATGAAGCAAGGATATCTGCTATCAAAATTTTCAAAAAAATGTTTTTAATGAACGAAACTTGAAAGCAGATTTGACAGAACTGTTTTTCTTTCTTGTTTTGTTTTGTTTTGTTTTTTTCTAAAATAGATGCCTAAATGTCTTCTCTAACACAAACAGGAAAAAAAAGATGAAGCACTTTTTTGCCCTAATTATTTCTGTTTTCATTTTTCATCTTCATTATTAGAAGAAACAAAGAACTACAGGTTTCCAGGATTTTAATTGCTGTTTATTAACTGGTACATCTAGCAGGAAGATTACAGGACTCTGTAAAGTCATTCCTGTTAATTTGTGATTGTGAATCAAATGCAGTATCCACTCTTGGAAATGATCCAAAACAACCAGTGACCAGTTTTTAATGGCGAAGTAGTGGTTGCATTGCAAGACAGATTGTAAAAACTAATTTTATACCTCTTAATACCATTAAACTTTAACAGCTACAGATGATTTAAGTTAGATTATCTTTGTTTCCAGTTCAATTATTTTCTTTACTACGTATTTTCACTTTGTTTTAATAGTCAGAATGTATCAGTATTATTATATATTGCTCTCTCTTGCATATAAAAGGTGCTTTGATAAAAACAAAGTACTTTATTAATGAATTCATTGGTGAAAAGAAGAAAAGCCACAGAGGTGATTCTGAAGTCTTCTGCAGTTCATAGCAATTACTGTAACCTACAGTCCTGCATGTGTAAGTGCATAGGCACTTCTGCTGAGTATTCCATGCTAATTAATTGGGGGATAAGATCTTTGACCTTATCCCTTTTCATCTTTTTGTGAGTTTGATACATTATTAGTGATCATTTTAAACACTGGAAGACTCTTTAGCTCACATAACTGAAATACATTACACAGGTGCTTTAAATGTGTTTAAAGGCTGCTTACCACATTAACTGACTCATTAAGGAGTATTACAGTCTCAATATACAATTAACATTCAAGTCAGATGTATGAAACAGCCTTTTTCACTGGCTTTTCTTCCAGTCTCCTGTTATTTCCTCATGTTTTTCAATGCCCCTAAGTATGCAATAAAAAATGTTGCAATAATTGGAGTTGTATTTGGGCAGCTGATGTTTAATGATAGCTTCAATATCAAGTCTTAATGTTGTTTACTAGTTAGCCTTGCTTTTGGAATTAATAGCTTTTTCTTTTCAATTCTACCCAGTATTCATGAAATACAGAATCCAAGTTTCCTAGAGTCATAGACTGAATTTCCTGAAATTAAAGCTTCTAATGAAGAAGACACAAAGTGCTTTGCAGAAGAAGAATAACTTCTTTACAGTGTAGATGATTTTTCAAGGGTTGCAAAATAAGTAAAATAAAAACCTTTTAATTATTATGTATGTTTATTTGAAATGTTGTCGCAACAATGAAGGATGCATTCATTCATATTATACAAGCTATTAGTGGATTTGGAATGGGCCCACTCTTACCTGGGGAATGAGTGCTCTTGTGTTAATTTTTTTTATACAGAAACATTGTATTTTCCTAGTAATTTACAAAGATCTCCAAAATTATGTTTTAAAAAATAGCTAAATCCTAAATACTGGAAGCCAGGCAAATAAACTTTTTCCCCCTTTTGATTTGCATGCCTTAAGAATGCTAAGGATTAAACTGCAATCAGAAAAGGTGGTAAAACTCATACATTCTATTTTGTTAAGTCCTTCAATAGGTAGTACATATGAAATACTGTGTTTCTATTGCAAAGGATTTTCCTGTGGTGGAGACTAGAGTGGTACTCCTCAGCACAAGAATGTGTGCAGCTTTATTCTTTACTAAAAAGTAGAAAAGCTAATAGTGTTTTTTTGAAGGGAAGAAAAAAGTCTCTCTTCCTTTTTTTCTGTCTCTTCCCATGTTTACAATGCCACTGTTGAGTAATAAAAGTCACCTGGAGGCCAGTGTTCTGACTAAATGGTTTTAGTATTTTTATGACTGATTAGTTTGTCCAAATTCCTTGTGAAATAGGCCTTGTTTGTTTTTCTACCTAAATCTTCCCCTGACAGCACTGCTTAATCAAGAGGATTGCTATTAGTGAAATTTGGCCAATAAGAAGGGTCTAGTACCAGCAGTTCCTCTCTGTCCTGCCAATAATCGTCAAGCCGGATGTGTAGCTGGACCCTCTCAATATTTTTAGATACATTTAAGTAGCTAGAAGTTAGCTGAAAAGGAAAGAAAAGTGCTGAAGATAACTTGGCATGGCCAGTCTAATTATATGTGACAGAGCAAGTGTGGTACATGCCCCCTTCAAGGTCAGGCACTGGCAGTAACCACAGTAAATGCTGGATCAGAAAGAAAATGAGAAAAATGAGAAAAAAATTCAAGGAACTTCGAGTTGAAATTTCACTGTTTCTATGGGAGGGAAAAAATATACCTCATAATGCTTG
The DNA here is from genome assembly GCA_013400215.1 of Cisticola juncidis. NCBI lineage: Eukaryota > Metazoa > Chordata > Aves > Passeriformes > Cisticolidae > Cisticola > Cisticola juncidis. Next base: position 362,633 of record VXBR01011467.1, read on the forward strand.
TGTTGTAGACAAGCTCGTGGTGCAACATCACAACAGCTCTGGTATGTAATTTGCTGTGTGTAAGCACTGGATTAGTTCACAAGAGAAATGACAGAATTAGACGTCTAATGCTATACATAAAATTTAAGAAAAAGAAGTTGTTCAAATGTAATAAATTCAGAAGTGACAAAGTAGGAAATTGTTAATAGATTACACATCTCAAATTATAGTAATTATTTTTTTAATTTCTCACTTTGGACCTGTACAAGTGTACTTAATTGCAGTTCTCTGGAGAGAGATGTTGATAGGTTATTCAAAAGCAACAAGAATCACAGAAGCTAGGGTTCTCTAAAGTCTGGATATGCAAGTTAAACTCTGTTTTATTTCATAATGAGCAGTAAAAGATGTTTTTTATAGAGGTAGAATAATAGAACAAAAGCAAAACCTATTTAATCTAATTATTGCTATACAAAACTTTTACATTTGACAATCTTTTCAAAGCTTGAAAAGTTCTGTGAAAACATTTTTTAATTTAAAATTACAAGTCAGTCTTTAAAAATCAGATAGTTGAGGTGCATCAAAAAGGCACTTATTTGTTCACATGCCCCAAAGAAAAAAGGGCCATTGCTTTGAAGTTTTTGTATGTGCAGGGCTGCTTATGAAATTTTTACTGTCAAAATGACTTTGAGTTCTGAATACTTACTTATGTCTCAGCCCACAGAAACTCAGTTTGATACTAATTTTCATGTGACAAAATAAAGATGTAAATGTGGAAAGTACAAGGGAAAGAAAGAAATAATTTTTGAAGGAGATAATTATTATTGGAGCCTTGAGTGGTCTACATACAGAGTTGTATCAGTAGTCTTGGGGAAAGAAAACAAACCCCAGACAGTTTTCATACTTATTTCAGGAAAATGGTACGTATCTACCCCTGAAGAAGACTATGAATATTAAATATTTAATATATTTGATAAACTTAGAAGGTGAAAAGGAATTTAACAGTACTAGTTTTAAGGATACATTTAAGATGCCTAGTAAAATTGCCTGGTGTCTGACTGTTAAGTAAAATAACCAGAAGAGCTGTTTTTTATTGTAGTAATTCAATATTTTTTGTGCATTAGTAATAATAAATTCCTGTTAATCGTAGGCATTTCTAATTGCTTCAGTAATATGGGGCTTCTGTGTATGGTCTTGGACTTAACCTTATTGATCTATAGAGGACATTTTAAGAAACTGGGAAGTAACCCCTCTGCTGAACTCACTGAAGAGATTCCCCAGTTTTGCATTTTTAAAATGTAGTGTTATTCCACATCATATCTTGTCAATGGAGGAAGTCTGTGGGTTGATCGTGTATGACTACTGCCACAGTTTATAAGCAAAAATTTTGCATATTATGTCTGAGTTCTGTCCTTTTCTGAAACATCATTTCTTACTTGATTTGTTCTGTCCTGCTTCTACAGATTTTTTTTTCAAATTATTATTTCTCAGAGGCTTGGTAGTAGTTACATTTGGTGCAGAAAATTTGATGCAATGTGATGTTGCAGCTACAACCTGCTGAAGGCAGAGAAAAACTGAAAAAAAAAGGCATTATTATAGACTATCAGGAGTACAAGTTGATGAGGAAAAAAGGTGGGAAAATGTGACAGCGTCAGGCTGATTCCAATGGGGTAGTTTCAAGGATGAAGAGTATTTGTTACAGAGGTATGACCAGAGTCTGACTGTCCAAGCTGTCTTCTCCATCCCTCTTCCAGTTTCCTGAAGCCTTTTTATTTGTGAAAAATGGCCTAGGACTCATCCCCATGACAGAAAACTCTTTTCTGTACATTAAACTGAGGAATGTTGAAGTGATTCTGGCAGCTGCTGAGAGACTTGTATAGGGATCCAGCTTTCAAATTAGTGCCTGGCACTCAACTGAAAAACAGCATGAGAAATGCACCTCCAACCAACTGGATAGCACTGTGTTATACATTTTTCTTTCAAATATTTGAGGTCCACTGCTGTAGTACTTCATAAAGTTTGTTTTTAAAAGTGGATCTCTTTTTTTGCTGGTAAATGCATTTGGAAAAAAGCAGTCAAGGAGAGTATGTTAGGGTTGGTGGTGGGAGGGAAGACTCATTTACCGGAAATATTTCTATGTTCCTAACTGAAAGAATGTTACTATTATAATAGTTTATTTAGGCTCACATGGATCACATTTCTTAATCTTGAAATTAATACTTGAAATTAAGTATTCCTCTCCCTGGAGAGGGAATATTTAGTGGACTGTCAGTGTGGCAACCCTGCTCATTTGTAACCCTGTCTTATGTCAGAAAGTGAATATTGTTTCTTGTTACAGACGTATAGCATTCAAGACGCAGTAGGAAGTCTCAGGTCTTGATTTCTATTGATCAGCTAATGACAGAAGTTATTTTATGTCTAAGCAGTCTCCACTTTTCATGTGATGTGCTTAGACCTTTTTGAACCAGCAGTCTAGTTCTGAGTCTCGCATCTTTTCTTCAGCAATCTATCTCTGAAGCTGTATATGTAAAAAGTAAAAAACCCAGTGTCTGTTTTCTAGGGAACATTTGTAGTCAATATTACTTAACATGAACTTTTCCTCTATAAAGCATGTTTTCATGTGACCAGCCATTTTTTGTGCTCTCAGAGCAAACTATTCTATTTGAGTGTAATCCTTGTGGTAGAAGTATATAATCATGTAGTATGTATTATTTGGTGAGATGCAAAGCAACTGGGTTTTGTTCTACATCTTTAGAAAACTGTTAACCAGATATCTGTCATAATTTCAGTTTTGGTGAACACAAGACTTTTTTATTGTCTTAAAAGTCTTCATCCTTTTTTTATGTCGATTTTCTTTGTTAGCTAGAGAGCTTTGCTTCTATAGGGCAAGCAAAATACAAATTTCTGTCAGACTCACCTCTGCAAGGAATCAGTCTCCTTATTTTAGGCCACAGTGCTGTCAGGTATTTCTGGTCGTTTTTAGAAATTGTTCCATGTCTGTAGTCATGTTGTTCTACAGATTGTAATGATCTGATTAATTTATAGCACATTGAAAGTGATTATATGAAGTTATTTTAGGTACAGGATACCATTCAAATGGTTAAAAAAGACAACAGGACTATGTTTTGTTTTAAGGACACAGTGTTTTAAGGACAAAACTCATGTTGTGACCTGGTTATAGCACCTGACAAATCTTGCTGGCACCTCAAATATTAGCTATCCACCATATTACCTACAATTTCTCCTCATTTATTTGTTGGTAGTAAAAAATATTCCATCCTTAATTTTCAAATGCAGAATGCCAACAATTCTTACTGCAATGAATCAATCTTTTGACTCAGCCATGAAGCAAAACCATACACATCCCACATTGTTGCTCTCACCAGCAGTCTCTACTGACTTTAACCCCAATTTGTTAATTTTAAAAATATTGCTTGATGCGATGCTACTTCATTACTCTGTTACTCAGCTGTTGAGATTCTTGGGTATAAGAGGCTGGGAAGACTTAAATTCTGTCAGAAGTTCTTTTCTGTTTGTCTTTTTGGGTTTGTAGTGCTTGGTTGTGTGTAATGTTTTGCACATTTAGGAATGCAACTTACAATGAATATATCCGATTGCCAGAGGAACTGTGAAAGGAATACACTTTTTAAACAGCATATCAGGAGTGCTGTCTTGATTTTTGAACTTGGACCTCATCACCAAGGTATCCTCTAGAAGACAATAAAAAACACCCATGTTTCTGGAGAATCAGAGACAAGCAATTCTGCTCAGGTCTTTAAATGAACTGATTCACAGTATGCTGTAGGATTTGGAGAGGAGGTGAAAGGCATCATAGTAAACAGGTCAATTGTAGTGAAATGTTGAGAAATAAAATGTGGACATGAATAAGAAGCACAGTTCTTCATCCCTGAAAATAAAAGCTGCATAATTAAATCCAATTATTTATGCTATGAGGGGAGGATAGGATTAAGTTTATGATTGGTACCAGAAATGCAAAATCATAGTAATTAGACTCATGTTCTCAATATTAAAATCTGATTGTTATTCACTGATAATATTTGCATTCTCATATGCTCAACAGTGCTTCAGTAAGGTTCATTTTCTAGCGTAAGACTACCCTATATATCAACTCTCCAAAGTTGTGACGGATTAATTATATTTTAGTCATGCAGTAGTCCGTATTTGTGTGGCCTAATAAAACACATCTTCGCTGCTAATCCAGACAGGTAATTAATGATAATATTGACACAAGAAAATAAATTATTCTTTGAAGTCTATACACAGAAAAGGTTGTACACAGGGAGTGGAGGCAACAATTGCATTATGGGCGGCTGCCACTGATGGATTGATTGAGGCAGTGATGGGTGTCTCTGACAGAGGGAAGCTCTTGAGCCACAAAGTGAGAGCAAGGCTGATGCACTCTGGATTTTAGAAATGGAAAAAAATGAGTCTTCAGCATATAGGAAGGCAACTGGGTTGTCAGCTGTCTGATGCCAAAAGACTGGGAGTCTTGTAGTTCTTGGTGAGCTAGTGCTTGCAAAGCAGTGTATTTGATGGTATATCCTTGCTGTGAGGATCTGCAGAGCGGGTGGATCACCTCTGACTCCTCACCTGCTTGTGCTGTGAATCTCTTCTAAAATAACAGACCGTGCCGGGACCCCTACGAAATACCTGTTTCTCTTCTACTGGTGATGTTAATCATTGGATTGGTCAAACTAGGTGTGCTGTTTTATAAGCCAGCTGTGGCCAAGAAGGCCAATGGCATCCTGGCCTGTGTCAGCAAGAGTGTGGCCAGCAGGACCAGGCAGGGACTGATGCAGAGTCTGGAGCATAAGTTCTCTTAGGAGCAGCTGAAGGAGCTGGGTTGTGTAGGCTGGAAAAAAGGAGACTGAGGGGAGACCTCGTTGCTCTCCACAACTGCCTGGAAGGGGTCAGCATGTGTTCCCCAGGTAACAAGTGGCAGGACAGGAGGATATGGCCTCAGATTGTGCCAGGAGAGGCTTAGAGTGGATATTAGGATAAATTTCACTGGAAGGGTGGTCAAGCATCAGAGCAGGCTGCCCAGGGAAGTTTGAGTCATCATCCCTGAAAGTATTTAAAAGATGTGTAGATGTTGCGCTTAAAGACATGGTTTAGTGGTAGACTTGTCAGTGCTGAGTTCCCAGTTGAACTCTATGGTCTTAGAGGTTTTTTCCAACTTAAACACTCCTGTGATTCTATCATTCTTATTATTCTCTTGTTGCCTTTTTGTCTTATGGATAAGCTGCATTATATTCACTTTGTGTGGCAGTGACTAATGCTTGCTGGTGCTTCTGGAGCTGCGTCTCGGTGAAATTCTGCCTATAGATTCATGTTCTTTTGCACACATTTTGCTTCCTTTCTCTGCTTTTAGAACACATTGAAGGGTAGAAATGTATAATAGGGTTGATATTCAGGAAAGTAAGAATAACCTCTGCTTCACTTAGCAAAGCTTTTAAACATGATGAACCCTCTTGGAAAGAGTCCTCCAATCTGGCTCTAATATGTCAAAGGGCAGAAGGCCACGTACCTTGATACAGATTCTTTTTGAGAAATGCCACATAACTTCCAGTATATTGTGTGAGTCTGTAAGCAGTGGAATATTGCAGTAAACAAACCTGCTTCAGGGTTTGTTTAAGAATTAATTGAGTTATTTATGTATCATTTCCTGGCTAGCAGCTCCCCAATTTGCTGCACAGATAATGAAAATATTTCTCCTTTCTCTGCATTTCCTAAGTATTTCAGAGTTTCAGGAAAACGAAAAGCTGGAGGACCAAGAAACTTGTAAATTGGTTTAGCTTCTCATCAGTAATGTATTCTGCAGAGTGTTAGTATTTTCTTTTCTAGTCATAAGGATTCTGTTGCGATTCCTCTGTTGAAGCTGGGCTTTTTGTTCTGAATTCATAGGCTTCCTTTTTTCCTTGCAGGATTCTTTTTATTGTTTTATTGTCTAGATTTTTCTCTGTGTGTCTTCTACATTGTGCTTTAAGCTCCGAAAGTAAATGGTTGCCATTTTGTATTCTTTCTAACTGTTCTAAACCTTTCTTTTCTGAGGAAAAATTCATTGCCATGCTTTGGTCTCTGTTTTCCACAGTCAGTGTAAGACAATATTCCCAGTGGCCTTGCTTGTAGGTAGTGTGAAATGAGAAACTGGCAAGTAGTGCTCTGTTGGGATGCAGTTATTACACTTTGGATCCAGGATGATTAATGAAACTTGGGTCTAGAAATGAATATTATCATAATCTCATCTGTCTTGTATACTTGCATGCAGTATACCCATGGTTTTATAGAAGTCATGCTCTCATCAGCACTTAGTGCAGATAGTATGTGTTTCCTCTCCCCCTGCCCTGAAAATGTCATTTTCAGACTAAGAGAATTGCTGTGTAACCAGACCTCTGCGGAACAAAACTTGTCTGAAAAGTTAATCTCTGGCTGCCAGTGTGTCCTCGTTATCATCCAGAACAGTGATTGATTTTTCTAAGAGTTTAGAGAGAGAATAATGCCAGTATGATTTCTAGTAGTTGTATAATTAATATGGTGAAGTATTACATTTTGTGACCGCATAACTTCGTATGCTCTTGTTTAAAGTTTTTGTGTAGCTGGCATTTTTCCTATGTGTTTGGTTAATTTCAGCCTATTGATTTCTCTGAGTAAGAAAGGTTTTAGTGTCTGAAAATCAGGAGGGGGACAATGTTTATCTTCTTGTGCTAGACCCATGTTGCATAAATTTTTGTATTTGGCTTATCTGACTTTGGTAATGCTGAGATCTCTGCAGGGTTTCTAAAGCTCTCATCACTTTTTTCTCTTCTCTTTAAAGCTACCGAGAGATAAAACAGAGAATAATTGCTGCCATAATTATTGAAATTGTTTACACAGCTATACTACTTGTCAAATTTCACTCTGCTTAAAAATGGTTCTTTATAGATCCAATTCACCAAGCATCAATAAAGAATAAGGACAATTAAAATTGAATTTTAATGCAAATGTGGCCTTTTCCCTATTCTGCATGAGCGCACATTTATCAGGCTCATAAACCCTCCTGTTGACAGCATACCATTGAAATAACCAAGGAACAGCCCTACTGTTATTGTTTCATGAGCCTTTGATATCAAGATTCATTTCCCTCCAGAAAAAGATTGCAAAAGGTCAGTAACATGTCATAGAAGTCTGTTCCAAACCAGCTTGGGGATGTTTTTGCCTAAATTTGCAAAGGCTGCAGCACTGATGGGCCAGATCCATGCAGTGACTTGTTTGAATAAGCACTTAACATAAAAGTGATTCAATCCTTTATTCACATATTCCGTTTTTACTGAAAAGTTGTGATTATTGAATCACAAAGTGGTTGGGTTTGGGAGGGACCTCTCAAGATAGCTCATTCAGTGCTGTGGCTAAGCTTTAATACTTGTATTGCTTTTATTAATTCATTAAATCTATACCAACCACTTAAAAATGGATGAATGAAAATTAAGTTTTCTGGTTTTTTTAAGGACTATGCTTTTAAATAAGATTCTTCGCAACCGAACAAATTGTTGCATCAACTTCACTGACTAAGTATTAAAATATATTTTAAAATTTTGTAATGGGGAAATGTGGTTGGTTAAATTTTAGGCCACACTATATAGGCTTATACTTAAAAGCTGAATGTTTATTTATGTATGCTAGATGTCCTAAAATGAGGCCTCTGAAAGGCAAATTATGAGTTACAAAGCTCATTTCATCCCGGGAAAATTCATATTCTCACAATGAGATGTAATAATAACTTCTGTGAATTCCATAATCATAAGTGGTATTTAATGCATTGATGTGTGATATGCATAGCAAAAATGGGACAAGTATCAGTGTTGCTGAGACCAAGCAATTCTTTAATGTGCAGGGAGATTAGAGGTTAGAATGAGCAGGACAGTTTGTGACTGAGCAGCTGCTGGGTTCCCAGAACAAGCCTCCAGCTCTAGGTCAGAAACACACAGCTATGCAAGTTAAGGCAGAACAGATGAGAAATTGAAGGATACTTTAACCTTTCTAAAGTATGGATTTATTTTTTTAAAAGCTTAACTCCTTCATGAGAGTCATGAAAATTATTTCACTCTTTTTCCTTTTCTGTGTTATCAGGTAGAGGCTGGTAGTGACCTCTTACACTTCACTACTAAAATACAATACCATAGCAGTGGTTTTAGAGATTTCATTGTCAGGAGCTTAGACTACTTTCCATCCAGCAGCCAAATTCAGAGGGGAATTACATGGTTTCCTATACTTAGAGCTAAACCTGCACACTACATACAATGTTGTGATTAAAAGCAAGGAAAACTTGACTTCATGAGCATTTTATGAACATTTTCTACTGTGTTATTTCTATACAGTTAAGTGTAGGCGTGTTTTGTTTAGAGGAGCAAGTATCTGAGTTGGTCATATGATATGTGATCCTCCTAGCAATAGCAATAACCATGTGAAGAAGTATTAGCCTCATTACAGTAATGGTAGTGCTTAATAGATTTTCATTGCAAGCATTATCATCATCATATTTTTACATGATGTGGGTGCTAAACAGTGTAAGACTTGAGTTGTACGACGTTCTTATTACATGTGGGCCCCATAGTTGATTTTGGAAGTTGATTCAAAATTCTGACTGTGTTGGGCATGCACAGTTGTGTTTCTCTGCAATGATATGCTTTACAAAATCACAAGTACTAAAGAGAGATTCTCCTTAGAGCTTCAAATAATATAATAATGCACACACTGGAGCTGGAGGAGGAAGGAGAAAACACTGTGTCCCTAAATTTTTCCTGGTAAAATAAAAGCAACTTTTTTCAGTTGTTTCATAAAGTAGTTAATGCTGCAGACAGACTGAATGAGAATGTATCTACATTTGGGAATTACGGAAAAGGGCCCATTTAATTCTTTCTATACCTAAACACCAAATTGACAAAATTCTTTCCCTACTTCTAGAGAGAATTTGTATGATTTCCACTTACTTTTGACAGTTGCTTCATTTATAATAGAAATTCCTCAGATCAACTTCCTATTTTGTTTCTCTTTTGCTTTGTAAACTCATTGTTTAGGGTTAACACCATTAAATTTTACTGCTGCGAAGATGTGATGGAGGATAAAGGGATCATTTGATCTCACAAGATGAAAAGCATTTGTGAGTTCAGAAGTCTTCTATGTATTTTGAACACCAAAATGTCACCCTATTACAACATGATGTATAATTTAGCCCATTGGGAAGAAAAATCTATAATTTTATTACATAGCTATCGGAGAAGTTGACTTTTTCAGTGGATTCTAGTGGATTTGAATGGGATTTTTGTAATGAATAATTGCTGCAGCTCTCTAAATGTAGGTAACATAACAAAGGCCCCAAGCATTCAGATCAGGCAAATTTTACTTTTTACATCTAAACCCCCTTCCAAAAAATCAAACTCCACAATGTAAGGATACAAAAGTAATGTAATGTAGGAAGAGGATTGTTTTCTTTTTATCAGTAGACATACAGACAATAAGAATTTGTGTCAGTTAAAAAACAGCATCAGGGAAAAATTCATGTGCTTAACTTCAGTTAGGTTTCATGGAGATTGTGGAGGCTGAGAGCCAGGGCAGGCTATAAGGGTTGGGTGTGCTGCCTAGTAGTGGTAAGTTGATCATTATTGGCAGGTTAGAATATTTTATGAAGACAGCTTGTGAGGTCCCTATGAGGACATATAAACTCTTTGTGGTAGTTTCATACTATTTGGTGAACTTCCACTGACTACATGTGCCATAATTTGCTTGATGCTTTTGTTATAGGCTTTAGTAAAGATTCCAAATGGAATTGCTGATGCGTCTCTGTTGTTCAGTAATATAAATGAAAACACTTATTATATAAATATTGCCAGTTGTAGATACTGTTCCCAGAATCCCATTCATTTACATCTTCCTGAATCCAGTTACTAAACCAATAGATTTGCTACCAGGGGACATTAATTAGGGGTGGCACTACTTTAGTTCTGTACACATTGCTATTCAGTTGTCTTTATTTTAACTTGATTGCTTTTCATTCGATTCTAAAAACTGTATTAGAACAAATTACCATAGCATAGCTTCTAACTTAATTTTCTCAAAAATTAAAGTACTTGTTATCAGTATACTTGGGTTAATTTAAATCATTAGTCATGCTGGATTTCATCATTCTCTGGAGGAATGCTTCAGGAATCACTAACAGCCCAGGACTGCTGGGCTGTCATTAAATATGGGTTACCTGTCCTTTGAATAATACAGAAAGAACTGTACTATCACGTTGGAGGAGCCAGATGTCACTTTTTTAAAATGATGGAAAATATTTTTAATGAATTTTACTTAGTTTGCAAGTTTCCACTTAGTAGTTTACCTAGCATAGGAATAATAGCTGTAATTTGTAATGATTTGATTATTTGTACACCTTAATTTGATCAGGTCTGAGTCGGATGCAGCATTGATTTTTACTTACTGTAAGTATGGCACAGTACAATAAGTAAAACTGTACTTTCCAGTCAATTAATTCAATATCTGTTGAAATTTTTAAGCCTAACAAAACCTTTGTAGGTAGAATTTTACTTCCGACCATAACAGTAACTTAGTTGCTAACGGAAGTTTTACAAACCAACCCAAAATGCTTCTCCTTTAGAAATGCTGTCCATGTAGACATGCCCATGCTACTGCACAGCATAAACCAATGAGACCTTGCTGGGCCCCATGGCCTTTCACAGTGATTTTCAGCCAGGTCCGCTTGGAACATTTTAGGGCAGATTAATATTGCTTGCACAGTGACTGGTTCTACATGTGGGTTATCCTATACCTGATAGCTAAGTCATTTTCTCTGAGAAGGTAAAATATAGCTCTGAGCTCTTTGCTTGGATCATTATGTAGTCATCTTTATGTTCTTTTTCACAGTGTCCTGAGACAGGCAAGCGTCCTAGCCGTGTTATAAGCATGGTGAACATACTCGTGAAATGTAGTGAAATCTGACTTTGATACAGTATTAAATTATTTCAGACCACAGTGGTTAGTTTTATCTGCCCTGACTCTATAATTTTTTCTCCTGTGTTTAGACTACAAACTTTTTTCAATGCAGGTGGAAAATCATGCAGTTTGAAAACTAATTCAAAATGCCATACACATCAGCAAATCACTTTAGACAAATATGCGTCATGATTCACCAAATACCAACTTTTTTTCCCTACATTTTAGTGCTATGGAAGCCTCTTCAATACTATTTAAACTGAAGCAGGTATCCACTTTTAAAGAAAATCTCCCTGTCATCCCACTGGACTGTGGTTTGGCTCACATCCTGAAATGTTCCCTCTCTGAATCAACTTACATTTGCAACCTGGTTCTCTGCAAAGCCATCACAGACTCAGAGAATGGCGGAGGTTGGGAGGGACCTCTGGAGGTCACCTTGTCCAAAACAAGGCAGGCACAACCAGGTAAGTTGCCAAGACTGTACAAAAGCTTTGAAATACCTCCAAAGATGATGACTCCAAATAGTTAATCATTGTGGGGAAAAACTGGAGAGCAAGAGGCAACAAAATAGAAGTATATAAAGCAAAAGGTTTCAATAAGTAGCCATTTCTATGGCAAAAACAGTATGGTAATTATAAAGTGAAACTTGAGCCCTTCATTTATGTCATTAATGAGGATAGTAGTTAACACAGGTCCCGGTTTGGTCCCGGAGGGACATCACTTGTCACTGGTGTCCATCATAACTCTGCAGTGTTGGCCACTACTCTGGATGCAACTGTTCAATCAATTCCTTTTCCACCTAACACCCAACCCATCAACATCTCTTAAGTGTTAGCAAAGCAGTCTTTTTCACCTCCATATGGGATTATGTGCTCTCTCTATATAGGCGTGAAGGCACTTCCCAGGAGCAACGGGGAACTATGAAGGGAGTTCACACCCAGACATCAGAAGCTTTTGGTTAACGGGGCTCTGAACAAAGATGATCTCTCCCTTTTCTTTAAGCTTTGATGCACAGTGTTCTTGAGGTTTTCTTTCTTACTGCTTTTCATGTCTTCAATTTAAATAAAGGCATAATTTGGAAAGAAATAATTTGAAAGTAATTTTCTTGAAGCAAAATTCTTCTCAATCCTTTTTAATGTACTCTTTGTAGTTTTCTGTCCTCTGTTAATAGTTTTCTTTTCCACATAACCAGTAAAGCATGCAGTAAATCTCTAATTGTTCTGTCTTCTTTTTTCTCTTTCTTTTGTAAAAAATCACAGAATTTTCAAAGTCTCTGTTTTACTGCTTTTCCATTCTTCTGCTTGCTATCTAAAACATGAATAATGATAGATCTTTCACCATAATGGGTTTTCAGTACCTATTGAATTGAGTCTTTCATTTTTCCATGTTCATAGCATCATCTTTCTGCCAGACATGATGCAATTCTTAACAGCAGATATGCACATAGATTCCAGAATCAGAGAATTGTTCTGTATTTATGACCTATGTGTTGTTCAGTGGTAAAGGCAATATTCTCTATATATTCTAATAGCAGTATCACTTCCTATTTCTGCCCCAAAAGCTGTCTTTTTCTTGAATATATACCTTTTTTTTTTTTTTTTTTTTTTT